>BQNB010154638.1:0-15492 GCA_026074375.1 Tanacetum coccineum | reverse complement strand
TCAAAAGGTGAAAACCTTTTGAATGATTCAAACCAAAACACGCCTAAAACGAGTAGAAGAAACGCACACAAAACCTACACAAACACCCCATGGCTCTTGATACCATTTATAAAATAATCTTATCACAAGTATGGAATGATTACTTAGAGTTTTAGAGAGAGAAATAGGTGGTTGGATGAACACTTAGAGAGAGAAAGAAAATAGAAATCTTAGCTTAGTGAAAAATGTGAAAAATAAACAACCAACACCCTCTCCAAGCTATGGAGAGGGTTTATATATCCCAACCAAGGCCGACCACGGACCCTTAGTGGGCTTGTCCATGAGCCTTTAGCTCGGTTAGCTTATTATCTTAACTTAACAACTTACTACGAGCTATGACTGACAATATTAGTAGTGACCGACACTTTTTCGTATTTACAAACAAACAACAACGCTTACACAGAAGAGTTACTACCTACGCTATTCCACCCTCGAAATCCACCCCTGATAACCCGTGTTAATCTTACTAGGGTCTACATGAATCCCATTACCATTTATTACATGCTCAAGAAACTGCACTTCTCTTAGCAGAATTCACACTTAGAAAATTAGCATAAGTTTCTCCTTCTTGAACAATTCTAAGATTAACCTTATTGTTCTACATGCTCCTCTCGGTCTTAGAGTAGATTAAGGATATCGTCTCTAACACGATCACAAACTATCGTGATAAGGCTACAAACTATGTTCATTCAATTCCCGTTTTGAATTAGCTGGTGCATTAGTCAGACCAAAGGGCATTCACTGTGAACTCAAAATGTCCTTAACGGTTATAAAACGCTAGTCTTTCGGAATGTCTATCCTCATTGCATCTCAGTGGATGGTTATCCAGACCTAAGATCTATCTTTGAGAAAAACAGCGACCCGTGCAGTTGGTCGAATAGATCATCAATCATAGGAAGCGGATAATAATTCTTAACAGTCAACTTGTTCAATCCTCTATAGTTAATACACATCCTAAAAAAATCCTTCTTTTTCACAAACAAAACCGGTGCTCCCCAAGGCGACGAGCTTGGTCGAATGAAACCTTTGTCCTGGAGTTCCTTGAGTTGTCCTGACAACTCCTCCAATTCAAAACGGTGCCAAACGATAGACAGAGACTTTGCAACCAGTACAGCTCCAGGGATTAACACAATGAAACTCAATTTCCTAAAGAGGTGGCAAATCCATCCATAATAAATCATCCGAAAATAGCTTGGGGAAAGTCTTAACCACACAATTCTCTTCTTGGTTTTCTATCTTTTAATCTTAGTACTCATCAAAAGTCTCGCTTTCTCTTTCGGTCTTTCTCCTAATACTCTAAGCACCTTGTCATCTAGTAGTGGTATCGTCACTACCTTCTCATGATAAATTATTTCAGCCTTGTGATTAGACAACCAATCCATACCTATAAACATATCAAAACTCACATGCCCGAAAGGTATCAAATCGATGTCAAACGAACAGGACACAAGTTGATTTCTAGTTTGAACCCTTAATAAACCTTATGAATCTGATTAGCTGCCGCTAGCTATAATCTATCTATATTTGGAAACCTAATTCACTAGGCTCTTATTGCCTAACAGAGATATCAAAAGTGTGGAAACAAAGCTATTAGTCTGGCACAAAGTTCAAATAATAGGTAGTGGCAAAATGATTGTTTAAAGTAAATGTACCCGTCACAGTGTTCGGATCCTAGAGAGCTTCCTCTACTCCCAACATGAATGCCCTACCCCTAGCTTAGTTCCCTTGGTTTCCACGACCCTGACCCCCTTTATTAGCAACAACTTGGTTTGGACAGTTTCGTTCCGGTCCTTGTGCTCTATTCAATCTAGGACAAGCTGACCTGAAATGGTTAGTACTATCACACTCGTAACATGCCCTAATAGTTGGGTTTCTAGCGTTGACGGGATTCACATTCCTAGGCACGTCTCTATAATCCTTTGCCAAATAACCCGAGCGGTTACAGTTGAAGCATGTTCGACAAGGCCCTCCAGGTGCATGGTAGGAGTTGTAGGTGGTACACTTGGGCCAAGAACCCGTATTCTCTCTTCCTACATGGTTTATGGTTGTAGCAAAAGCATTTCCAGTCCTAGTTCTCTTGTTATCATCCCTACCATTCTTATCCTTGCTAGGTTCTCCCATTTTCCTTTTTTCATAACTTCTAATTGATTCCATTCCCAACAGCCTATCGGTCAATTGCACCCGAAATCTACACAGCCCCTTCTGCTTAGTTCTTAGAACTCTGTTTGCTGCTACATCTACGGATCTGTAAAGCTAGGTTCATACAGTACCCTCTAATCTTCCTACTTTATGGAGTCACTAAGTGAGGAACTACATAGCCAACTCATGAAACCTATCAGTATATGCAGCATGGCCAGCCCCAACCATGGCGTAATTCCACAACTCAGTTTCTAACTTTTGCATCTCATGACTAGGACAAAACTCTTCTATCATCATAAACTTAAAGTCATTCCATGACATGCTAACAACAACTTCTCGACTTAGCGTGCGGACCTAAGAGTTCCACCACATTAAAGCTCTTTCATACCAAATGAACCAGCAGTTGTATTTCTCTTTTGGTCCAATATCTACACCACCTTCATATCTATGCTCGGACTCCATTTTCCTCATCCTTTAGAGTATGAAATACTCACTCCTTCCCGCTTACATCATATTCATTAGGGTTCACAACGTAGCTAAGAACTACTTATATGAACCAACCTCTAACACGTTTCCTTCAGCTAACACATTCCTAACGTTTTCTTGAACATTCTCAATTAAACACATTACCATTGTGATTTCCAACCATTTTCTGGTTACCAACCTGAGCTAGAATGGCGGGATAAGAGGTTCTCAATTGTTGGACCAATGAATCATCGAGAAGTTCGGGTGCTCCTCCCACACCAATTGGACTCCCTCTCCATTTCCTATTGATACACTCAATTGCCCCCATTAGCTTCCTACTCCTTGGTCATTCCCTTGACACACTTCAATTCGTCAACCATGGTCATCATTTCCTTTCCCTAGGTCATCTACCCATCCCACCTCCTACAACTCGTTCACCCGTCTCACCCTCCTGTGATTCGACAATAGGTCGGCCAGCACTTTAAGTCCACAGATCCTTTGAGCCGGCATTATCTACATGAGGTAAGATATGGGCAACGGTTAGGTAGGTAGGGAAGGACTAAAACATTTATATATAATATCTTTCTAGGTATTATCTATAACATATAATACCCCCTTATGATGTCAACATCAATTTGTGTGAACAGTATTACCAAGTACGAGTAAGTTGTGTTACTTTTATAACTATGTTGGCCACCGTATTTATATCTGCATCCTTTCCCAGTCATACACAGTATTAAGTCAACACATTCCATGACGGACATAACTAAAGCATCAAAACCGCTAAACACGCGAAAGCAAGCAAAAAGCGGAGAGGGACTTGATATGTGGGGGCAGAGGTTTTTTGGTGCATTTGTGGGCGATTGTGTTGTGGGCGTTGGGATGTGAGTTATAAGGTTCGAGTAGATGTGTATGGCGTGTGTTTGTGTATTTTTCCAATGATTTTCATCAATGGTAATATATACTTACTATAGTAAGTACAACCGTTTTTCATGGAATATTTTTTGTTTTTATTTCATTCCATTATGTAAGCTAGTTTACATTTCTAAAGTAAACGAGCTCACGTAACTAACTATGCCTATTCCATCTATGTTTACATCAGGTAAACATCTTAATATGTCAAGTTTATATCTTAATATTAATTTACATAGCTACATTATCATTAACATACTTTTCACTATGTTTTATTTCAATTCATGCATTATTTAAAACGTTACACGTTTTAGTTCAAACCATTAATTTTATGTAAGTATTACATATTAAATATGAATGTGAAGCCTTTAAAGCATGTGTACAAGGTTCAATGCACCATATTTGAACAAACTTTTCCCTCCAAATCAACGTTACAATACTTTCTAAAGCTCATATGTACAAGTTAATTAATGCAAGTAAGACAATTAGGTTCATTTTTACCTCCAAATTCATTCTAGTTTCTTACCACCACTCTTTATCAAATGGTGGCAAGCACTTAATGCATGACTCCTAACCTATACTTAAACCCCTAAGTCAATCTAAAACCCTCTAAACCCTAAAAACATAAACCCTAAAACCTAATTATACTTTAATAAAACTAAAAACTAGGCCCTAAAACATAAACTAAACCCTAAACCTTAATCCTAACACTAATCCTAAACCCTAAACTATCTTAAAACCTAACCATAACACGAATTAAAACCCTAACCCGAAATGAAATGAACCTGGCACCCCTTTTCTTGCATTTTTACCCATTTTTACACCAAGCACCTTAAAGGCACCTACCTTGCATCACCATGACCCACCTAGCAGCCACTTCCTAACACCTTAAAGCATCTTCATTACACCTAAGTCAAGGCTTCTAGACACCTCCTTATAGCCGAAAACCCTTATACACCTTCCATTTTGCAAATCTACACTTCTAGCTAACAACACCCACCCTATAGACTCCATTCGTCATTTATTTATAGCTCTTGAAAACCTTGTCATTAGCTAAAAACTGGGCACCATAGGGTATTCAACCCTATAAATAGCCGAATCCATGCAAACCATTCAAACACACCTCAAAACTCATTAAGTACAACAATGGAGTCTTAACTCAGATCAAGAAGGATAAAGTGAAGTCCCTAAGCTTAGAATAGAAGCCAAGAATCAAGAAAAAGGAGCCCCTGAAGACATTACTAGGCGTACGAACCTGAAAACCCCATTTCAACCCATTTCTAGTTCAAGTAAGCTTAGTTCTTGTTCAATAAGCTTATAATCTATATTAGAATGTTCATAATACTCAAACCCATGTGTTTTTTTATTAAAACCCTAAAATGACCCGTTTTTATTTTCTAGCTAACGAATCCCTTTTCCTAAAACTTTTATGTTTGTTAGAACATCTTGTTTTTGCTTATTCTATTAAGCTATAACCTGGCAAATATCATTTGGAAATCTAAATAAGCTTGATGGTTTTTGGGACTTTGATTTGAAAATTATTTCCATGCAAGGGGTATATATCGTAACTTTCTAAAAATTATAACTAAAGGGCTGAAAATATTATAATTCCTAAAGTTATAACTATAAGGACCTATCGGGCCAGATTCCAAGTTAAAGGTTTAAATTATTATAACTTTATACCATAAAGGACTAAATTTGTAAATGTTTATAAAACCAATGGTATATATTGCCATTTTTGATAGTTCTTAATATTTTTATACAAATTATAAAAATATATATTAATATTATAAAACTCGATTTTATCAAAACCCGACACATTAATCATTATTAATCATCGATCGACGCATTATAAATCAATTACGTTATATATTTAACGTAATTTATCATCGACTAGCTTTTGAAGAAACTTAAAAATTTTTTATCGTATCACGTTATAGGGAGTTTCATGTGGGGGTTTCCATTTCGGTATTTGTTTTGACGAGTTCTTGCTGGGTTTATGTATTTAAAGTGCCTTGGATCCGCACAAACAATACTACATGGCCTCTCGATTATTGATAGCCCGGAACAGTTGTATACAAGTATTTCCATAAATTGCATAAATCAAACATTGTACGTTAAACATCATGAAAGTTTTGAAATAAATCCGTCACACTAAGACTTGACATATTACACCAAGTTGCGTGGCGAAGCCGTTACGTTTACCTATTATACTTTTGCCATCAATTAGATTTCCTGATACTATTAAGGTAAAGTTTATAGCCTTGCCTTTACTTATTTACATGTTTTATAAACCCGTGAGGAGGATACATGCTTGTTTTATACATATTAAACACAAGTGATTTTGATATGTGATATGGTTCCATCACTGTGAATAGTCCCATCTTTATATGTTTTCTAAATCCCGTGGGGGATTCATGCTATAAACTATGAATACAAGTGTTTTTCCAATTATATGTTATCTTGATATATTATTGCCTAAGTTACCTCCATTTTACCATAAGACATCCCAGTATCTCTTTGGGTAATAGCTCCTAGTATCTCTTTAGGTAATAGCTCCCAGTATCTCTTTGGGTAGTAGCTCCCTGTATCTCTTTGAGTAGTAGCTCCTAGTATGTCTTCTGATAGAGGCTCCCAATTCTATTGAGTTTAAATATGTGATTCATGAGCTTAGGGCAATAATACTGTTTTCCATGATAATTGTACTCATTGCAATTATTACACTTATGAGTGTATAACAACGTAACTCACTGTTTTGATAACTTGTATTCAAACTATGTATCATAAACCTATGAATTTCACTCAACCATTGTGTTGATCCTTTTTAGCATGTTTATCTCATGTAATTGAGCCAACTATAGCACGGAGTGGCACGGACTTGGAGAGGGATAAATTCTTATCATTCAAACTTTATATTTCTAGATTTTAGGACTTGCTTTTGTAAAACTTTGATTATATTGAATGATAACTAAATTTTCTAAAGCGTCTCTTTATGAGTCGTTTTCTATTATTATGTTTGTTGATCCATGAAGTAATACCCTAGATTAGCTTCCGCTGCTATATTTCAAAAATGGGGGTGTTACAGAGTGGTATCAGAGCTCATGGTTATAGAGAAGAAGGGTAAAGCCTAAACTATAACTACTTTTTTCATCCAAGAAAGTCCTCTGTGCCACTGCATTTCCTCGAATCGTGTATGTAAGAGATTTGTGTAGCAGATATCACATTACTATTATACTATTATATAAATAACTTGTATTATTTCTACTGGGTTGTTATATAGTCATGTCGTCATACACCCACCTTTCTATCCCTTTTGATTACGATGTAGAGGATGCTTTTTCCTTTACAAATGCTCCTAACTATACCATGACTTCACCAGACTATTCCCAAGATTTCTTTCCTCCTAAGGATGTTTCACCACCTTAAGACACCGAGACTCCTGTTGAATCACCCATTCCAGTATATCCATCTTCATCAGTAGGATCTTTGGTTCGGTGTATAGTACACACTTATATAGCAACCCTAATGCAGATTCTAACCGAATGCCCTTGACCAAGGCAAAAGGTCAAATTCCTCAAAAGGATAAAATACACAAGAAAGAATCAATTATAAAAAGATTCCGGAAGAGATATTCCCGGGTCGTATGTCCCAACGAGGCTGCAATTGAAAGTAATCCTGGTTTGATGAGAAATTGAATGATGGAGAATATATGATGGAAACACTGATATAATTACAACTAAAATTAATTAAATAAAACTTAATTTAATCTACGGGAAAACAAGCAAAGGAAATGGGGATCTTAAAAAACTACCGAGGAAATCTCAAAATTAGAATTTAGGGAAATCTTTTAAAATTAAATCTATACTAAAGTACGGGGAACAGAATCAGGTATCGGGAAACCTAAATACTAAAAATTAAGAAAATAAATGCTAAATTAAATTAAAAATCAAAATTAAATTCTAATTAACTTAATTTGAATAATAAAAAAAACTAGAATAAAAACGGAGGTCGTTTGAATGCTAAACGAAAAGAAACGGTAAACGCTCACGGTAAAAGGGTCTCTAAGACTGAAATTTAGAAAATTAAGCCTATACTAAATTTTATATTTTTCCTAGACACTAAATGACAAAAGAAAATTTTATAAAAAAGAAAAATATTTTTTTATTAATTTTTGGATTTTTTATGAATTTTTAAAGATTAATAACTAATTAAAACTAAGTAAATAGAAAAAGACAAAAAATAAAAGTTATAAAAATTCTGAAAAAATGAAATTAAATAAAGAAAAAGTTAACAATTCTAAAAATATAAAAATGCCCAAATTTTACTGTTTAAAATTAAAGTAATTAAACTAATTAAAATTAAACCTAATTTAATTATTTAAATTAAATAAAACTAACTGTGGTTAACCTAAGGGACTAACAGTGAAAAGAGACAAGGACTAGCGGGGAAACAACAAACTGACAAGGGGGACTTACTCTGTTAACTATAAAAGACAAAATTACACAAATGGTCCCTGAAGTGGACCCCGATTACAAATCAAGTCCTAACAGCTTATTATCAAAAAGCTATAAAAGCAATGTTGTTAAGGGGCTTGAGGGGAGCATTTTTCATAAAAGGTGCATAAGCTGAATCCAACTTAATAAGCTAGAAAAATGAGCTTTTTGAGACTGCAGAAGCTTAATAAGCTTTTAAGCTTATTTTTCTTTCTTATTGGGAATTTTAAGGCACATAAGCATAAAACTAAGGGAAATAGGCTGTTGCTAGGGAAAATGGATATCCTAAATAAGCTATGTTTTCTAGAATAAGCCTAAAATAAGCTGGGGAGAGTACAAAGCTATGTTGACAGTTTTTAAAAGAAAACAAAAAAGGGCCTACTTTAAGCTTAAATTAAACTAACCTAGAAAGTGAGATAAGCTATAAGATTTTAGGGATTTATAGGGCAACTAATAAGCTATAAATAAAAGCTAAAAGATCCTAAGGCTTATTATCTAAATAAGCTAGAAAAGTGGGCTGAGTTTAGGTGCTCAGCACCAGGGGAGCTCAAACAGTGAGCTTAAGGGCTTTTATGGGGGGGGGGGGGGACTTATGAATGAAATAAGCTTTATGCGCTTTTTAGCAAAACAAAGCACAAACAGATATAAGGGCATATGATTAGCTTATTTCCAAAAGTTTTGGGTTTCTAAGCTACATTTAAAACATGCTGTCTTTAGGGTGGAAGTTCCAAGGTTTTTCAAAGAATATGGGGTTTGGGTTTATTGACATTTTACTTCGGTCAGTTTAACGGGACAGTTACAAGTGCTTGGTTAAAGTGGCTAGAAACACAACAACAAGCACACAAATTGAGGACAAAAGGGGCACAAAAACTTATTTTTAAACTAAAAATGGTGATATAAATGGCCTAATAAAGCCTACACACTCAGCCAAAATTGGCTGAGTGGTTACAACCTATGAAAAACTCCATATGACCCATTTTGAGACTAAACCAAACACCCCTTTAATTTATAATTTCGGGTTTTTAGCCCTTTTTTAGTGGAGTAAAAGCTGAGAAAATCAATTATAAGTGAGGTTTTATAACTTTTAACATATTTTTAAAGGATTTAAACAGAATTAAATAACTTGAATTATATTTCAAATTTCGACAAATGCAATAACAAGAACTCTTAACTTTTATTAAAACTGAAAGGATTACAACAAAAACTTAAAAATAAACTGAATACAATAATCTTAAAGCAAACTTAATTAAATTTTACACTAAGAAAAGTAAAAACAGGGATTTTTTTTCTTGGCTTGTTCTCTTCTCTTTTATAGAGGTCTTCAAAGACTTCTATCTCTTGGGTTGTGTTTCTGTGAGCATACAAAGTTTCCCAAGCAATCCTAGCCTTTCATTGGCCTTGTACACCATCTCACCATTGAAGGGGGTCTTCGGGTTGTGTGATTGTCAACAGGGACGGGTTATAGGGGTATTGGGTTGTGGGAAATGGTGAGGGGTGAGCTGTGAGTGTACTAGGGAGGTGGTTTGGGAGTGAAAACAGTGGGAGAGGGTGGTTTGAGTTTTGGCGGTAAATGGGGAAGGGTACGTTTGTGGTTGCAGGTTTAAAAGAAAAGAATGGGGAAGAGGCAAGAGTGCCCCCCCATCTTTCTTTCTATTTTCATTTTATTTGGCCCGAGTTTAAGTTATAAACTAGTTTGGAAAGTGGCACTTTTGGCCCTTGTCGTTTTATAACAAAAGAATTAAAAGGAGGTTTTGGCAAATTGCAAAAATGGTCCCTCTGGTTTTTATAACTAAAAGAAATAAAAGAAAAAAGGAAGTTTGGAAAATTGCAAAACAGCCCTTGTGTTTTATTTTTCTATTTTTTCTTTTTAAAACAACTTTCAAACTTTGGCATTTTTGGCCCTTTTCTTTATTTTTATTTTTTTTCATTTTTAATTATAAAACAAGGTTTTAAAATTTACATTTTTGGTCCTTATGTTTTATAAAAAAGGGATTGGGCTTTGTGTTTGGGCTTGTATTGGGCCCACTGGGTTTGGGTTTGGGCCCAATAAGGTTTAGGTTTGGTTATTGGGCTTTTTCAAGCCCAATAAGGTTTTGAAGTGGGTTTTGTGTGTACAATGGCTGAGATTGGCTGTAACTGGGCTAGGATTGGGCCTTCAAAGTCTTCACAGTCTTTGTCAATTGCACACAAATGGGCTGTTGTAATTGATTGAGGGCCCATTTGGTCTTCACAGTCTTCATAATTATACTATTGGGCTTTCCCGGCCCATCAGATGGGTTAAGATTGCATTCAATAGTATTCTTCAGTTCCGGCTCCGGTTTGACTGCTGATTCTTCAGTATTGACTCTGACTTTGGCATTTTTGGACTTTGGCCTTGATTTTGCACAGTCTTTTCCATTCCATGCTCAGTTTTGTCATTTTGGCTTGGTTTTCTGCCTTTTTGTTGATATCCACTTCCTGCACAATACAAATGCAAAACAAACATATATTTGGCAGTTTTTGTCTGTTTTTGGTCATTTAAGCTCGTTTTTAGAGGTAAAAGGTATGTGTAATTAAGCACTTATCACCCATTAAATCTAAAAATGAACCTCATCAAAAATATGTTTCTTTCACCGATGGAAGTGATAGTAATACTGATAATTCTTGATTTATAGAAAATTTGAAGGCTATAAAATCTCAAATTATAAGATTAAATGAAGAATTGCAAGATATACGTAACAAATACAATGAGCTTAGAAATGGAAACGCTTCTAAAAACAACATGAACGATGACACGCCGATGTGTGAACGTCATGAAGCCAATTACACCCATTCTGAAGGTCATCAAAATCGAATTTCTCATGATTCGTTTTCTCACCAATCTCTTCATGATCCTAATGATTCTGAGAAATCGCTCACAGAATTAAACAATGATGTGAGAAATGATCTCGAACATTTCAAAAGATGTATCTGTAGCATGAGAACTGTTCATTGGAAACTTTTTGCAAGAGACGATGGTAAAACCACCGGTGTTTTACCTAAGAAAATGTCTAAACCTATCAACCAAGAACCTCAATCTAAAACTGATTTCGTAAAATTAATGAATAAATTCTTGGATGAGCAAAGAGTTTCAAATATATTTGTCAAAAACAATATTAACGATATGATTTTAATGATGCAGCAAAACAAAAATAATTTCCAAACTAAAATTAAAGACATGGAAAGAAAAATAGATGAGTGGTAGAAGTCTCAAAACATCTCTTCGAAACAAACTGATAAGACTGACCTACCTCCTCCTCAAGCTCACACCGAGCAGGTGAATGCCGTATTCACTGAGAGGGGAAAGTCTGATGATTCTCTGAAAATTCAAACACTTCCTCCTATCATCGTTGAAGATAAACCAATTAAGACATCAAAAGGAAACCATCACATGGTCAAAACAAAAGAATATCCATTCCGTAAGTACATACCAAAGACTCCATACCCTCTACATTTAAATGTGAATCATTCCCACTTGAACCATATTGTCAAGGTATCCTGAATCAAGTTGAGTATAACAAAAAATAGTAGTAGTAGCAATAGTAAATAATAATAATAAACCTATAAAAAACTAATATATAAATATATATATATATATATACATATATAAATATATATATATATATACATTACATAATATATATATATATATTATATTATATATATATATAATATATATATATATATATAATATATTATATCTGTGTTGGTTGTGTGTATATATATGTTATATAAAATATATATATATATACATACATATATATATACATATATATACATACATATATATACATATATATATATACATATATATATATATATGTATATATATATATATACATATGTATATATATATGTATCTATATATATGTATATATAGGGTTTTTGGCTTTAAATAGCCACGTACTTTTTCAAATATACCCATATGGTACGTGTACTAAATTTATTATCCATATGGTACATGAACTTTACATTTCGTGTCAATATGGTACATTTATTACCGGCTACTTGTAAAACCGGTTACTTTTTTAGGAAATTTTTTTTTAACTTTTTAAATATATTTTTTTCATTATTTCGAAAAAAGTAATTTTTTTTACAAAATTAAAAAAAATCGCACTTTTTTAGAACTTAATTTTGTAAACAAATTTACATTTTTTTGTACTTTTTAAATTTAAAAAATATTTTTTTTACATTATTATTCGTAAAAAAATTAATTTTTTACAACTTTTTTTAAACAAAATTGTACTTTTTAAAATCTTAATTAAAATTTTTTTTTTAAATAATCGAATTTTTTTTCTTACGGAATTATTTTTAAAGTTAAGAAAATTTTAAAAAATTAAAACATTTTTACCGTTTTCTTCGAAAAAATAAAAACATTTTTTTTTAATTTTAAAAGTTAAAACAGTTTTTTAAAGTTAAGAAAAATCTAAAATATAAAAAAAAACTAAACGTTTTCCTTTGAAAAAAATAAAAAAATTCAAAAAAATTTTAACGATTTTATACAATTTTACGTTTTAAAAAGTACGAAATATTTTTAAAAGTTTTGCAAAAAAAATTCTAAATTTTTAGTACATATCCATATGGGGTACATTTGAGAAGAATGATGAAATAGTGTTGGATGCACCAACGTAAGAGCTTTAGCCTGTTAAACACGTAGAAACTCAGTTTAGTTCCATTTTGACACGGAAATGCAAAGTTGTGTATGACTATGGGCAATAAATTTAGTACAAGTACCATATGGGTACATTTGAGGAAAAGTTACGTGGGCGATTTAAGCCAAAAACCCGTCTTATTATATCTGTATGTATTATTTTTGTATATTATCGTGTGTATTTATATCTATATATATGTATATATTTATATATTATATATATTTATTTATTATTATATATTATATATATACTAGATTATATATTATATATATATAATCAAAGATTTGCAGTTTGATAAGTTTGATGTGCATGGGCCCATGTGTTTCTCACTCGATTTCTGCATCTAAAAAGAAATTTATCAAACTTTATAGGTGTGTTCGCTGGAAACTCTCACGAGACTATAACTCATCCACTCAGGACACCGAGGGGTTTAATGGCTTGTTGCATATGCTAAATGCAATCGTGGTGCCTACGAAAGTGTGCTTTTGTAATTAATGTTTTTCTTGTAGTTGTGCCTATTTTGCAGATTAAATAAAACAGGTGGAGCTTGGATTGGTGGTTCGCATTTTTTTATAATTAGAGTATTATATTACATGTAGTAGAATACACATGCTTGACGTTTCATTTTGTGCCATATCCTTCATAATTCAACCAAGAACTTAAGAACCCCGGAAAGTACCGTTTTCCCTTAATTTTCCCTATTTTCTATATTTATCAGTTCTTACATTGAGGGCAGTGTTCAACTTAAGTGTAGAGGGGTAGAAAATAGGAAAAATTAATCATGTTCCTCCATGTTTGCCCTGTAGAAAATATCAAACTTTCAACTGATATTTTCTGGAAAAATTTAAAAAAATTATATATTCCAAAAACTTAAAAAATGCATACGTTTAGTAAGGCAAATCCAACTGGATTGACATTTTAACTAGCACAAAAATCAACCCACTTAAATTGTAAGGATTTAGCCATAAAGAATTTGGGTACCCATCTTTGATACCCAAGATAATTTTTGCCTTTTGCTTATTCAAGTTAGGGTTGAATGCAGTCATATGTGTCTATTTCATCATTACGGATGTGTACGTATGGTCTTTGTTTCCTTTTCTGGAACATTAGTATTGGTATAAAGTTATATGAGTGGGCCGGTAATTTATTAGCTCCAGAACTTGTGCTTGATCATCATTTACTAGACCGCAGTGAGGTTAATTTATAGACAAAATTGTATGATAAAAGGTGAAATAAATCCCTACGCAATCATGTATCTGCAGCACTCGCTTTTAGTGTTGAGATCCCCAAAGTATCCCAAGAGCAAGAAAAATGTGCTCGATGAAGAAGAAGTTTTGTGCCATCCTTAGTAATCGCATTATCTGGAATGAAAAGAAATCTTCAAAGAAAAAAAAAAGAAGAAAAAAAAGAGAAAAGAGAAAAAAAAGTTCATAGTATAAGGCAAAGTTCTGGCACATAGAATCAAGTATCTGCTATTCACCCTCATCATTATCACGTTTTACCTCTTTGAGATTTTTGTCTAGGTGCTCACGCTGCAACGGGCATGTTTATGTGTCTAGTAAAAGCATATGGTAGCGACCTAGATTATGTCTGTGCAATTGAGTGACTTCACAACTATAAAACCCTATCTGAGTGACTCGTGTGAATTCAAAAACAAACACTTTCCCTATGTGAGGTGCTCTGTTATATGTCTATGCTTGAAAAGTTATAAAACTGGTAAAAACTTGTTAATGCTAAAATGGTTTTTTCTCCACGTCACGATAAATGATCTTGTTTTATCGCTTTAATTGCTTCAGGGCAAGCAATAGCTAAGTGTGAAGGGATTTGATGACCCCTAAATTATACATGTTTTTGGCGACGTTATTTGCATTTATTTTATTATTTCTCGTGAACTTTTGATACTTAATCGACTATATTTGCTATTATAAGTTCATGGTATGTGTCATGGAATAAAACAGAAGAAAACACGAAGATTTAAAGTTTAAACAAAGAAAGAACTAAAGTTGAATGCTTCCCGACACATGTTCACTGTTTTGGTCATAACTCGGTCATTCGAACTTCGTTTGACGCGATTCTGGCAGCCACGCGAAGAGAATTCAATTATCTACAACCTTGAAAAAGGTCAAGTGTGGCGGTTTTACCCAAAGTGCGGCGCACTTTTGAGTCTATGGAAAAATTAAAGGCAATTAAATGAAGTGTGCATTAACTCCCGAAGTGCGGCGCACAAATAAATTTGTGCTGCATACTTTGGCCCCTGAAAAGCCTATAAATATCCTCCTTGGCTCCCTCATTTCACACACTCTCACACAAATCATTATAGTTCGTTTAGAACATTTAAATTGGTGTTTTTGGTGATCTTGGCTTGACAAACCAAGGAACTAAACACCCCTTCAAACCACCATCACCACCATCGACTACCACCACTCTCCACCATTAATTTCTAGATTTTAATCCATCCATAGAGTTGTTAGTGAAGTGTAATTCGAATCTATAAGCGATTGTGACAGAATTATTCATTGTTTCTGGGTTTTACTTTGAATATAATAAAGTGTTCTTGGGAAATTCTTGTGAAATCACCATTGTTTGCTCTTGGAATTTGGTATAATCTTATTTATCCTTTGAATATGATTATTATTGAATTGTTTAAGTTCATAATGTTTTTTGTTACTTCTTTGATCATGGAGTAATCATCTTGTGTTTGTTTGGGCATTATGTGATCTTGGATATGGAGCGTTTGGATATGTGTTTATTGAATTGGTAAAACATATTTTATA
>BQNB010154636.1:0-15492 GCA_026074375.1 Tanacetum coccineum | reverse complement strand
TATGCCGCCTTGAAATAAGTCAATCATTGCACTAAATAAACAAACCTGCGTTTCTATCAGATTAATCATGGTTATCATAATTTCCTTACAATAGGCTTGACCGCTCTTCTACCTTTTGATTATTATCTTTGCTGCGTTTTTGTAGCGAAAGTAGATTTATGTTACCATCAAAACCCGTGCCAGTCTCTCAGACTGAAAACCCCCTCTTTAACCGTTAAAATTAGGAGTAGGTTTAAAATAGATTAGAACTAACGTAGATAAATAAAATACTGGTAGAATTAATAGTTAACGTTCTCGCTTTTAGTGATCGACACCCTATTTACCAATGAAGCTACAACTGATCGGGTACACTGCCCGTTAGTGTTGTTTTAGGTAAAGTCGGCAAAATATAAATAGTAAAAGTTGATAACATAAAATACCTACATACGACGACACATCACCCGTACATAAATTTAATATTCAAATTTTTGGAGCTGAATGTGTTAAAAAAGTTATATCAGAACTACACGTTATCCCAAATCTTATATGCTTATAACATAATCAGACTTACAACAATCAACAATGCCAATATCAAAATCCCCTAGATTGTGGTGTCATCGTGTAGTTATTTAACCAAGCCAAATAAAAAAACACAAAAAGCAAATCTAAAAACCACAGGCAACACACCCTATCACAGACGATCAACAACGACAAAAAATGCGTCGTTAATAAAGGTTCATAAAAATAAACTGTAGCTTCAGCCTCAAGGAATTTAATCAAATCAGATAGAAAAAACAAAAGTCGTTCCAAACACACCATGCAATCAGATGACAATGAGAGTTTCGTTTTTCTTGTCAAAGCCATCTTATAGAACAACACATTCATTTATAAAGCGAAAAATCATTTTCCTTTTTTTAATTAAAAGCATTTATGAACTCAGCAGCTATAAGCATAACTCATCCTAAAAAAATCATGCAGCGGTAAATAAATTAGAAAAAGGAAACTTTTCAATCTGAAAATCATTCTCCTTTTTAATCAACGATACTAATCAACATAGCAACCACAACCATAACTTATACGCAACCTATAAAATTATGCAACAATTAAGAAGTCAAAAGCTCTTCGCTCACCCTATAGAGCAACAAATTTGTTTGTAAAGTGAAAAATTCATTTTCCTTTTTTAATTAACAACACTTATAAACTTAGTAGCTATAAGCATAATTTATACTCAGCCTATAAAATCACACAACAATAAATAAATTATAAAATAGAAGCATTTAAATCGGAACATCAGGCTCATTTTTAATCAACGTCACTAATCAACATAGAAACCATAATCATAACTTATACGCAACCTATAAAATCATGCAACAACTAAGAAATCAAAATCTATTAGCTCACTTTATTGAGCGATACATTCGTTTGTAAAGCGAAAAATTATTTTTCTTTTTTAATTAACAGCACTTATAAACTTAGGAGCTATAAGCATAATTTATACTCAGCCTATAAAATCACACAATAGTAAATAAATTATAAAACAAAAGTTTTAAATCGAAACATCAGTCTCCTTTTTTAATCAACGACACTAATCAACATAGCAACCATAACCATAAATTATATGCATCCTATAAAATCATGCAACAATTAAGAAATCAAAAGCTCTTAACTTATATAAAAATTATAAAATTAGAAGTTATAAGCACATATCAAGCTTCAAATATGTGACACCAAAACATGGCACCAAGCTTAAACAAACCACAAACACACATGCAGAAAAACACAAATACATATCATACTTATCAAAAAAACTTAAACTAACACATAGACAAATACATAAATCCGATTATAACTTACAAAGTCAAAAAATACCTAAATACCGTAAGTTAACTAACAAGATGCGAATCAGACTTGAATATCGAGCACTTAAAGACTCAAATGACTAAACAATCACCATTCCTCGAAATCTAACCGGCTGATTTAGATAGAAAGATGATATAAACGGGTCTGAATTTAGAGATAAAAAGTTTAACGTAGACAGAGAAGATGTTTGCATATGTTACCAGTAGAGAGAGAGATAACATGTTTGCATGTGAGTTGAATGTATGTGTTAAAGAAGCTACAATAGATGACGCGCATTAGAAGTATACAGAAGAAGACACACAGCCTGCTTAGTTTGTAATGAAAAGAAAATCCAAGGTGCAATAAGTTAGCAAATGAAAATGGCTCAACAACCAAACGACACAACCTACTACCAAATGACCTCATTTAACTCAAAACTACCTAAAAAATGGTCAAATGACGTCGTCCACATGCCTAATATATAATAGGGTAATAACAAGTCGTTTGGACCTAACATTCAAAGTTTTAAGGTTTGTAGAATAACAAGTAATTAGGTTGTTGCGCGTCGCGACAGAGCATTTTAATCTGCGTATATATGTTATGAATATTTTTTCTGAATAGTTAAGAGCAAAAAATGAAAACTTTTGAAAAAAGGTAAATTTGCATTAAAGAGACAAATAAAGAAAACCAAAGCATGCTAATAAGTGTTTCTAATATGTATAGTCAAAATTCTTAAGACAATGTAAAGACCAAAACAATAAGTTATTTATACAATAAGAATTTTTGCTAAAACAAATAAAGTGTTCAAAACTAAATAGCAATATGATTTTAATCATACTAAAAGAAACATCGTCTCGAGAAGTACGGAAAGTTGGATGAAATCCACGACAACAAAGTATTCCAACGGTAGCCAAAAAATCTGCCTAAAAATGCGTTGAGGTTCTCAGCTAGAGAGCTATGAGACGTTGGTCAGGCTACTTGATATGTCAATCATATCCACTATTTGTACTAGTAGCATATATAAGTGACATATCAAGTAGCGTAACCAACTCCTCACATCTCTCTAGCTGGGAATGTCAACATTTTTTCAGTATTTTCATATTCGCCCACGAAATCTGACTTAAAAAGCGTAAAAGGTCCCAGCTAGAGAGCTAGGAGACATTGGTCAGACCACTTGACATATCAGTCATATCCGCTATTTGTATCAATACAAGATATGAGTGACATGTCAAGTCGCCTAGCCAACGCCTCATATCTCTTTAGCTAGGACCATCAATGTTTTTAAGTATTTTCATATACTTGACCTCGTAAAGCTCGTATAATTGCTCGCGATGGATTTTATTCTCAAACTCTAAAGACGAATAAGTTACATTAACCACAATTTCAAACTTTGTTAACCATGATATGAGAAAGGAGCAAAGTATTTGGGATGCAAAAGGTCGTCATTTTTTTTCTTTTGCCAGCAAGTCTGGAAACTCAATTGCCTTCTTTTGCGGCTGAAGCTCAATGCTCTCCTTATCCTTTATGACACCACCTCTCTCTTCTATAACCTTCAAAGGCTTGTTAGTTATGGAGAGTTCCGCCATCATATTGGGATATTGAACACAAAACCCTTAAAACATTCTGATAGCATTTATTTGTTAAACATTAAATTATATATGTATGTGTATCTATTTAAAAAACTTTAAACACAATTGAAAACCTATAGTGCACCAAGTTATTGGCTACATCTCGAACAATGAATCCGCAACGTCCTTGCGGACTTTTATAAATTTAATTTTGTATTGAAACCTTAAACGATGACATTTTTTCACACACCAAAATCACATTATATTTTGAAGATCAGACCACCTCTTATCCTCTTTTACACAATACTAATAGGAATACTAACTAACGCCTTTTAAGGTCAGGGTGATACTTTTTTTGACTACCAAACAACAATTGTGTCAAGGTATGTGTTGCACTACTTAAATGTTTAAGTGTGGTACGTATTGGGGTGGTGGATAACCGATCCTTAGGTTTCCCACGTTCGGTAAGGACACCAAGGTCTAAACGAGCCACGAGCTGGGGTAACACTCACAACGGCAATGAAGTGATTCTGTTATCAGGAGAGAACAGAGAGAGTAGCCAAGATCTCAGGTACGAGATTTCAATGAGTGTGGTTACTTGGACCATTTCGAGGGAAATGGTCTTGTATTTATAAGGATGCAACTAGGGTTTTGTGCAACCCTGAGAATGTGATCTAAGGGCCAAAAGTAGTACACGTAGCAGACATCCAAGGGTGGAGATAGGTATTGTAACCCTTGTCCTTTTTGTGTTTTGAATATTCTAATATTAGTCCTTTGACTATTTGACGTTTGGCAGTTTTATTAGAATATGTACCGTGTTGATGGTGGTGGATTTATGAGATTGAGGTATTTTATGGTTATTTTGTGTATAATAATCCTTTTTAGAGGGTATTATTATGTTGTTTATGTTCCGGTTGGTTTGACCCATGAATTGTGAGAAATGCCGAAAACAAGTCCCGACACGTTCGAAAATGTTCAAAATGGTTTTTGAGAAGTATAACGTGAAAATATACCGAGTAAATACTCTAAGTTATTGGAAAACTATTTTTAAGATGATAACTTAAACCAAATCCATAATCTCTTACAATTCCAAATTCCCACACAGGGGTCCAAATCCAAACTTAAACCAAAACTTCCAAATACTAATAGCCAAACAAATAAACAAGCAAGGCTTCACATGAAAAATCCACACGGGATACTCCTAAGCCTGCTATCACATATCACCAACTATTCATCTTTCACTTCACCTAAAAATGATACTCGAAAACGTCAACAATAATGTTGGTGAGCTCGTAGGTTTGACCTTAAACCCAAAAGCTGTGCCAATATCTCAAAACAGTGGACAATAGTGCAATATGATAGTGAATATATGAGAATCACCCATGACTTAGCATCCTCGCTAATCATGTAAACACGACCTAGCATACCCGCTAGTCGATAACCATGCCCTAGCATCCCCGCTAGTCAGGTAGCAAATATGTCACTTACGCACCTAAAGGGCCTACCAGCTGGAGCACTATATTAGGGCAGGACCACAAAATAGACATGGCAAATCCTTGCCAATCACCCTTGCCGTGCCAAACACAGTACACGCAAGTAAAATCACAACCCTTGCATGCCAAACACAGTACATGCAAGTAAAGTTACATCACATATATTCACATAGCAATCATAAGCACACAATTGTCCCAAAAACAAAACCACGTTTTGCACACTCAAATTTCAAAACACATTTGAGTATCCTTTTCCCCCAACGGAAAAACAGTAGAAAAATAGGGCTACGAGAACTCACCTCAAGCAAGTCTTAAGCAACCAAATCTCAATCACACAAGCAAATGCAATGACGTTCGCACACGACCTAGTCCAGTTAATGTCCCATTAAATCATTTATTTCCAAAACAGTCTTCACGTTTGATGCATAAGGGTTAGACACGTTGTACAATTACCCTTAACAGTTTAGTGGTGTGATGGTTGACGTCTTATCCCAAAATATCTTATCAATCCGATATCTCAACAATACATACTTATACTATCTAAAGAAAATAGATAAGTAATATAAGTAAATATTTATAATAAATAAATATAAATATATCTCGATAAGTTCATTTGGTACCCTTAGTTACCATAAAATAATCATAATATGGTTGAAAAAGAAACGTTTATTCATAATAAACATATTAAAGAAGTTTTGAGAAAAAATATATTTTTCGTCTTTTAGTGAATTTATTAAATAAATAAAATAATAAAATAATATTTTATTATTTAAAACCAAAATCATGTTCTTAAGTAAAATTTTCTAAGTATAAACTTTTTACGAAATTTCGACAGGACCCGTACGCTTATATAACGTTTTTCAAGATTTTAAACCTTAATTTCAACACTTTTCACCATTTCGATACTTTTCTGACAAAATTCCAAAATCTCAATCTTTAACGTTTACTAAAACATTTTTCCCAAAATAATATCACTTCGTAAATACATTTTACTTTTAAAAGTCCGTCAAAAACTCTTAAAACGACTAAATATCACTTATTGGGCTTTAAGGCCCAATAAGGGCCCATTAAGGTATTTATACGTCCAAAATACGTTCTAAACCCAAAACTAAGGTCCATTTATATACATAAGCTCATACTAATAAGTAGAAAATAACCCGGACCACAATAAGCCATCAAATAAGCCATGGCTTATTTGTGCCTAATGGGCCGTGAGCCCAAGAGCTCCAAAAATAAAGTCTGTTAGCTTAAAAATAAGCTAGTATGCTATGTATAGTATTTGGTTAACCATAAGCTATAAAAACAGTCCACGAGTATACGCCATACCACGTAAATAATCAAAATGACTTCCCTTGTGATTTTAAAATAGGACGTGAGCATATAAGCTCAAAATAAGTCACAAAAAGCCCACAAATTAAGCTATACCTGCTCTTATTCAAAATAAGCTATTTAGCAATATATGTTATTCAACCATCACGACCACAATATCAAAACTTATAAAACCTTATCTTTGTTTCATTTTATTCGAACCCCAAACGCACCCTTTTATTCATTTTGTTTCCAACAATCGATTTTTACGACGATCAACTTGTACAACTAACATCTATGCATCAATATAAACCCAAAAGGATAAACGAAATTTAAATTTGGAAACTTACAAGAAAATCTTCAAAAATGTAGATTTCGACACGAACCGGACAACCCAAACGTTGTTTAAAAGATTACTTGTACACTAGAATCAACCCAATATATCACCAACCTTCATGTTTCTTGATCAAAGTTGAAAAACTAATATGTTTGTGTGTTGTGGAGCTCGGACAAACCAACAAAGGGAGAGAAGAGAGAAGATTTTTTTGTGAAAATGAACACTATGTGTAAAAATGAGGATAAGGAAAGCATCTTATGTACAAATTTGGACAAGGTTAGCTAAAAATCAAGCACAACTTGTCTCACTAGTCTTTTTGAAAGGCCATGGATTTCCATGGGGTGTCGGGTCTTTTTTTTCGTATAGAGATCACTTAAATATTCGTAAAACTCAACCGTAAAATTTATCCCAAAGTTAATTAGCATTCTTATTCACTTTAAAAATATTTTTCTATTAACCTAGAGTATATACACGACATATTTTCACTTTAAACCCATCAAAACTCGTTTGGACATTAACGGACGTGTCGGACTCGTTTTTCGGCATTTCTCAAAATTCACGGGTCGAACCACCCGGAATACAAATAACACAATAATACCTTTCAAAAAGGATTATTAATCACAATAAACATCAAATCATCACATATCTCATAAAATCACCACCGTCAACAACATTACTAACATCTTCCTTCAATAAGCTATTAACCAAAACACTAAATAAGAATGACACAACCATTCTTATTACTATCAAAGAAGAAAGCAAAAACAACTTTCTTTAACAAAGCCATCGATATGCAACCAAAGCTCCTGAAAAAAAACGTCTCATCAAGAGAAGCATATAATAATCATAGATCAATATTTCTTTCAGCAACGTCTTCCAAAAGCCTTCGCGGCTTACTTCCATAGCCTTCACGGCTAACTTCCCAGCAGGTCTTACGCATTCAAGTGTGTGAACGGTACAATATCTGAATAAACTGTCAAACGTTAAATAGTCAAAGGACTAAAAATGAAATATTCAAAACACAAAAGGGGCAAAGGTTACATTCTACCCCCTTAAAAGAATTTCGACCGACCGATATTCAACTACTAAACATCACTAAAAGCAAATGCGGTACTAAGTTTTCATCTATCTCACAGTTCCCATGTGAATTCAGGACCACATTTCGAATTCCACCGAACCTTGACGATGGCAATCCTACTACGCTTCAGCTTCTTGAACTCTCTTTTTCCAAAATTTCCAAAGGCTCTTCCACACAAATTTAATTTTGGCATCAACTGGATCTCATCAAAGGCACATTGCTAGGTTTAGGATCAGCCAAACACTTCTAAAGATCGACACGTGAACGTGTCACGAAACATCTAATTCTCATGGCAAATCTAACTGTAGGCTACAGGGCCTACTATTTTTTATTACTCAAAAAAGGCCAACAAATCTAGTGCAAGTGTCCCTTTCTTCTCAAACTAACCACACATTTCCAAAGCGACAACGTTAAAGCAAAACATAGTCACGCTACACTAAACCTAGAGGCTTCCTCCTCTTATCAGCGTAACTTTTCTAACGATGTGCGTACCATCTTTGAGTAGTGCGTACCCTCTTTGAGATTTCTAGATCTGTCACTGATGTCAGTGTCTGACGTCTTCTAGTGAAGGGATGTGTATGACCTAACTTATCTAACATGGATGTAAAATGTGAAATTTTACGAACAAAACTGTATTTTAAAGTTTATTGTAACCAAACTATCATTTGTCACATACTAAAATTTTGACTGTTCAATACCTCATGTCCTCATGCACCTAATAAACATAACTAAATTAAACTACGGAGTATGTTGTTTTCTAGAGGACTAAATAAATTACTTAACTCCCTAAGACTCATTACATTTTACAAACTAAAGCAATAACACAAGCAGCACCAACACCAAAAATTGTTGCATTTCGGTCTTCTTGAGGAAGATAGATACAGATCCCTGTTTGCATAAATGTGTAGATAAGTACAAGACGGGTGCGTAATAAAGAAGTGAAGACCGAGCCCTGACCCATGGAGGACGTGTCCTCTTTATTACCCCTCCCCTTTAGGCGCGTCTTGAAGCAAGAATTTGCAAGACTCGGTCATGCAAACGACCGATTCGTGAGAAGTTTATTATGTGTGTATGTTTATTAAATGCGTTATATTGGGTATTTTGTGTTTAAGTCGGGTATGTTTTGTGGTGAAGTTGCTTGTTTCATTACATTAAGTAAGTTGATGATAAAGTTGGTTCTAGAGAGAAAAACTAATGTGGCACTAAAATGATAGTAAATGAAGCCAGTTGTGGTGATTTCTTATTACATCTAGCCTAGTAGCCTAAGTGTGGTGTATTTGCATGTATATTTATAATCGCATTTATATTGGCAAAGGAGTAAATCTAGAACTGGATGAATTGAAGCTTTTGACTGTTCAGGTTATCTAAATAAACTTAAGGCATTCAGGTAGCTTGCTCGTGGTGATTTCAAATAATATGTTCTCATATAGTAAAAGACGTGTGAAATGAGTGTGAGGTAAAATACAAATGAGTAGAAACAACCACTTTAATTTGCAAGCTAACCTTATAATGGGCTGAGGTATTCATTTCAACACTGATTGGTGCATGACTGCATGGAATTATAAATGTATTTCCCTCACCCATCTAATTAGAAAAACGAACAAAAAAAACAACGAAAAATATGAAAAGTGCTGTTGAAACATGCATATATATTGACAAAAACAAATAATATCTTAATAATAGAAGAAGAAAATAATACTTATTATTCTCAAACTCTTGCTAAAGTGTACTTTAGTCTTGTATAAATAACATAATGTATCATAAACTTAAAATCATACATTGATAATTTAGCAACAAATATTTTAGTTTCTTAGCATCGATATTCTTTGGTCATGGCACCCATTGACACCAAACCTCCTTCACATACCGCCTACGATATGGAGACAACGATGAAGTGGTCCGAATCACTAAAAGATGGTGTCAAGAACCATGGGGTAGTTGACGCAACTTTGAGAGCGGTTTTGTTTGCAACTACAAATGTTGCGCTCATCGCTATGGTCACTTCTAAAGAAACCAAGATGATACCCATTTCGCCCACTATGAAAGTACCGTTGGATGCAAGTTTTAACCAGTCCCCAGCTTACATGTAAGTAACGCAAGCTTAATTTGACATTTGACATCCTAAACTTATACCAACTTTGATGTCTGAACCTGAATGTTACTTAGTTTTAGGTACAAAGTTTGACATAGAATTAAGTCTCTCAACCATTTCTCATCTTTTTAACAACAGATCACTTTCCGATATTCTCCTAAAAATTTTCTCACTTTCCCTCTAACCTGCTCCTTCACCTACGCTTTCTCACATCAACTTATCCCCAAATTTTTCTCTACCTCAATCATAAATCTTTCAATCAAATCATAAAAAAAAGATAGTGGGCTCATCGCCGATAACTGTTCACCCACGCTTACTGTCACATCACTGCGCTACTGTCATTTTAAAAAAAGATTATTCTTAGGCTTCTCATATCAGCATGGTATAAGTGGAATATCAAGCAACTTTCACACTTTACATCTTCAAATCACCGGGTCACCTTCAAACCTCTTTTTTTAACCGTACTTTTTCATTCAGTTATTGTCCGAAAATTGATCATCTATACCTGACACCCTCCCCAACTCTGGTCAAAGTAAAAAACCCTAATCCATTAACGTCCCCATCCACCTTAGAAATGCTCTTGTCCCACCCAATAACATTAAAAACCTTGCTTTAGTAACACAAATTCCACCACCGAAAATAAAAGCTTCCATTATTAGGATCCATATTGGTTTCACTGTACGAGAATATTCATACCGAGCAACCATTCTCGTTGTAAACTTTGCACGGGTGGATCTATACCATTTACCCCATTGCCCGAGCCTCACCTGCGCCCAACTAACTAAAATCATTCCCTTTGGCATCAACGTCTTGGTCACCCTGGTGACGCTGTAATTCAAACATTGTCGTCACGTGGCCTTGTGTCTTATAATAAAAATAAAAACACTCAACACTTGTGTCGTGCCTGCCAGTTAGGCAAACAAACAAAACTTCCCTTTCAATGATTCTACCATCTATTGTTACATCCCCCTTTGGAAAATATATCAGTCAGACCTTTGGGACATCTCTCACTGTCTCTAGCATGAGTGTATATACATACCTATGTTCTTTTTTTGTAATCACAATTCACATTTTTTATATTGGGTCGACGCCACTTCACTAGAAAATCTGATTGCGTAATCGAAACTCTTTACATTTTTGGTGCGTGTTTTATAAAAAATTCGAAATCACCGTGAAATCAAAGCTTTTCAATGTGATCATGGTGGAGAATTTGACAACAACTCCCTTCATGAATTATTTGCCACTAATGGCATTCAATTTCGTTTCTCATGCCCACATACATCTCAACAAAATGGCAAATCTGAACGTATGATTCTTACTATTAATAACGTAGTACGTTCTCTCCTCTTCACAAGCACTCTTGTCCCGAGTATTGGGCAAAGCACTACTCAACTGCCACTTACTTACTTAATATCTTTTCCCTTCCACCCTCGATCAACCAATAAATCCCTTACAACAAATTTATTTAACAAAACCAACTTTATTATCGACCCACTTTCGTACGTTTCGGATGCCTTTGTTAGCCCTTACACCTTTCCTCCCACACAAACGGTGCCCCTCGTACCGACAACCATCTATCTTTTCTCGGTGTACTGCTTACAATGAATCGTGGATACCGATTTCCTTTACCTGAACACCCAACAAAAATCAACATTTTCTATGTCATGTTTACATTTGATGAAACTGTCTTTATCCCTTCGGCTCCATGAACTCCAACTAAACCCTACTCATACCAATTTTTAGATGATAATCTCGACACCTCCCCCATTGCACTTCGCCTACTTACCACACCTACTTCTCCTCAACAAACACCACCACAAACAACCCCACAAACAATACCTCCAACTCTGCTATCAACTCCATCACCACAAACAACACTGACACCACCAGTCACCCCGCCACACATCACGCACCAACACACCTCCCACCTCGAAACACCTTATGGTCCCGACACGTCTAATTCGGAAGCTTGTAAAAGCTAACCTCAAATACAACTTTCATGTTACCACCTCCTCTCCTATCTCTAAGTCTCCATTCCAAGCCCTGCGAGATCCTAATTAGAAACAAGCTATGTGTGACGAATATAAAGCTCTCATCGACAATAACACTTGGGTACTTGTTCCTCGCCCACCAAATGTCAACATTGTTAGCTCCATGTGGCTGTATAAACACAAATATAATGCGGACGGTCCTTTAAGTCATACAGAAGCCCGCCTGTTTTGCAAATGGTCTGTAGTCAACAACAAGGCATCGACTGCGATAGACATTTAGCCAATGTCAAACCTTACTGCTACCATACGAACTGTTTTTAGCCTTGCAGTTTCTCGACAATGGCCTATTCATCGGTTAGACGTGAAGAATGCATTTCTTCACGACCATCTTACAGAGACGGTTTACATGCACCAGCCACCAGGATTTACTGATTTAGCTAATTCGGATTATGTTTGCCTTTTAGCAAAAGTTGCTTTTAATGGCCTTAACACCCCCCCCCCCCCCCCTCCCTCTGAGCATGGTTTTCAGTAATTATCCAAGCTATGATATTCGAAGCCGTTTCTATCACAGCAAAAACCTGACTCGTCTCTTTACATCTTTCACAAAGGCCAGAACAACCTACTACTACTATATGGGATGATTATGGGGGGGTGGGGGGGGGGGGGGATTCTTTACAGTTCGTTCTACTGTACTAGCGCTCATGGTTTGCAACGTATCATCTCATTCGCTATATGCGAAATTTACTATGACAGACCTTGGCCCACTGAATTATTTTCTCGGTATATCTGCCACGCGTACTACCGCTGGCATATTCTTATCTCAGACTAAATAAGCTATCGAGATTCTTGAGCGGGCACAGATGCTCAATTGTAACCCTTGCAGGACCCTAGTTGACACTGAAAAGAAGCTTGGACCTGAAGGATCACCGGTCACTGATCCTACTTTATATCGCAGCCTTGTCGAGCACTTCAGTACCTCATCTTTACCCGACCCGATTTGTCATATGCGGTTCAACAGTTATGTCTTTACATGCATGATCCTCAAGAGCCATGCCTTAATGATTATGAAACGTGTTCTCTGTATCTCGTGAAACCACAATCTTTGTGATTACAATTGTAACTATTTCGTCTATACACATCACAACTTATTGCCTACTTTTGATGCTGACTAGGGCAGTTGATGCTGGCTAAAGCACAACGGTCTACTTCTACTCTGATACTCGTGTTTATCTTGGTGACAACCTCCTGACGTGGTCTTCCAAATGCCAGGACACGTTGTCTCATTCTAGTGCTAAGGCTGAATACCGCGGGGTTTGAAAATGCTTGTAGCTGAGACATCTTTGATATTCGCAACCTTCCACTTCGAGACTCTAAAAACTCTCTTTATCCAGCAACCTGTGGTCTACTGTTGATAATGTTCATGGATGCCGTATACATGTCTGCAAACCCGGTGCAAAACCCTAAATCAGCGCACCAAAATAATAGAGAATTGACATTTATTTTGTTCTGTAGACAAAGTAGCAGCATGTCAAGTTTCGAGTTCCTTCATGTGCCCTTCACGATTTCAGTATGCAGATATCTATCACAAAAGCCTTCCCAAACTCCGTTGTTATGCTGATTTCGAGATTCAGGTTTTAGCGTTTTGCAAGCTCCCGCTCCCAACTGCGAGGTCGTAATAGAATACAAATTATAAGAGAGACCTATATATGATCCAATATAAACGGTCCAATTAGGCCCAGCCCAGTTTGTATAGCTTCTTCTAAGGCAAAAACCCTAGCTAGAAGGTTCTTTGTATCTTATATATAGGGCCATTGTAATCAAGCAATCAATCATAATCTTTCATAAGGTACTGTTGGATGCAAGTTTCAATCAGTCCGCAGCTTACATGTAAGTAACGCAAGCTTAATTTGACATTTGGCATCCTAAATTTATACCAACTTTGATGTCTAAACCTGAATGTCACCTAGTTTTAGGTACAAAGTTTGATATAGAATTAAGTCTCAATCATTTGTCATCTTTTTAACAACAAATATTCAAACCTCACTTTGTCCATTTACATTATGGTCTTGGAATATGTAACTTAAGAAATTCTTTTATGAAGCAGATACTATGGTATCAGCACTCACGTCGCTTGCTTATCATCACTGTTTGCGTTCATCAAGTATTAGCACTCAAGAAGAAAGGATGAAACATCATGAAGCAGCAGTTTTATCTCGAGATACAGATTCTGTAAGCTCTTATAACCCTACTAATTATCGTCGTCACATGGCCCATTAGTTTGTTACACCTCAATTTTCTAGCCGTCAATACGACATAACCTATTTAAAAACAGCCGTTTTAAGGTCTATCATTGTGAACATTATTATAATAATAAGACCACTAAGATACACGAACAGTCCTTATATAGTTGTAAGTCTACCTATTGAGTCGCTATAATTAACTTACAACTACCGTTATTGTATGGGATGGTGCAAGCTGTTTTTGGTATTGTGGCTTCCGCCACTGGAGCAGCAGCAGCTGTTGGATATATAGGAATCAAAGGGAACTGTCATTCAAGATGGAACAAGTTCTGCAACATTTATCGTTCCTTATAGTTGAAATATATCCAAGTTCATTCAAGCAAGTCCTAACCGTGACAAACCAATGCATTAACTTACAACTAAAGTGTATGGCGTGTGCAGCTGTGTTTTGGTATTGTGGCTTCGGCCACTGGAGCAGCAGCAGCGGTTGGATACATAGGAATCAAAGGGAACTTTCATTCAAGATGGAACAAGTTCTGCAATATTTATCATTCCTTCTGTCATCAGATGGAAGTCTCGGTCTTTATGTCACTCATATCTACCTTAGCACTTCTATTGCTCGTCTGTCAAGTAGTTGTCCAAGCACGAATTTATCGAATAAGTTTATTTCAGTGTACCATTATATTTCCATATTTTTGTTGGAATGTATTCGAAACTTTTGATAATGGATTGTTTTTCCCTTATACAAGAAACATGTTAATCAAATAATATATAGCGACTTTATGTCTATTGTTAAATAACTAAAATCAGCAATAAAATGCTGCAATTGTTTCTAACTAGATAAATTTGTGTAATATCATATATAGTAAGAGTTCTTAACTAAATGGTGAAGTCTAAATATACGCAACATATTTTTTCAAAAAGAACGAAATACGTAACTTACTAAATATATTACTAGAATCGGAAGATACTTTCAAATTTTGGACAACATCGCTAATGTCACCGGTTGTATCAGGTTACCACTTAAAAAACTGACAGTAATGGTCCCTGTGATTTGCGTTGGACTTTCACCGTTAATCCTTTAACTTTTTTGTTTTCATTAAAATTTTTTTTTTCACTTAATTAAAAAAAAACTTTTACTTAATTTGAAGGGTTTAAGCCGTACAATACCAATGAATTTTTACAAATTTATCGATTTGGTACGTGAACTCTATTAATTACCTTTTAATGTAACGTACTTTCATTTTTGTGTCGATTTGCACATCCTTTAACAGGCTACAGGGAAAAAAGTTTCAAACCGGAAAAAAGGCCTACTTGGCATATTTAATACTTTTGTAAATTGCATTGATCATCCTTCTACTTTTGTATTTGGCATATTTAGTACTTAACTTTATAAAAAAAATTATAAACATTTTTTTTTAAAATAGGAAAACTTTATAAATATTATTTGCTCTGTTAAAATTACGAAAAATTTTATAATTTATTTTAAATATAAACAAGAATTTTAAACTTACGATGATTTTTATAAACTTCTTTTTTGCTTAAAATTATTTTTATACACACATTT
>BQNB010154635.1:3340-15493 GCA_026074375.1 Tanacetum coccineum | reverse complement strand
ACATTTTGATAAAGTTGTGAATGGATATCGGATCTTAAGTATGTAAGTGATTGATTGTGGTTTTAAATGAATTAACGTTCACGGGATTTTACAATTCTATGATTAAACCGAGAAATAGAATTCTTTCGCGGGATTTTACTAAATCAAGAAGAAACCGTGAATGAATAATTAATTGACGTTTCAAGTATGATTAAGTTGATTGTTGGTTTGATTGGTTGTATGTTAAGTCCAAATGAAGTTTATAAGTCCTTGAAGATAGTCCTTGAGATTTGTCCGAAATTGTGAAGTCCAAAAGAATGTGATACAAAACGCAGTGTTAAGACAAAACGCAATGTTCAGCAAAACGCAAGTTCAAGCAAAACGCAACAATAGTTGGTCGGACAAAACGCAGCACACTTGTGTAAAGACAAAACGCAGTCAACACAAAACGCAAGATTTCCGAGACAAAACGCAGTCTTCACTAAACGCAAGAGTTCCGAGACAAAACGCAATGAAATCTTGAGACAAAACGCAGTGAACAAAACGCAATGTTTGAAGACAAACCGCAAGATCTTGAGACAAAACGCAATGAACAAAACGCAAGATTTTGAGGCAAAACGCAATGAACAAAACGCAAGATCTTCTAGGCAAAACGCAAGATTTGTTGCGATTTGGGCAGCATAACGTTTGTACTTGCTTGCAAAAATGGTCTTCAATAAGCAAAACGCAACAACAAAACGCAAGAGCAAATCGCAATGACTTCTTTGAGACAAAACGCAAGAAGTCTTTGGGCAAATCGCAACGAATGAAGCAAAACGCAATCAAGAACACCCCTTCAGTTAGTCAAAACGCAGCCAAGAAAAAATCACCAAACTTTCTTGAAAGCTACGAAATGATGTTAAAACCACCTAGTAATGATGCAAGGGATAGTTCTTAGCCCGAAAGTACAAATCTTTAACACCTTTAACCACAAACAAAGATCAAATGTTGATTTTTTTCTTGCTATTTTCGAACCAAAAAAAATATAACCAACTAACCCACGAATTTCACACAAAACAAACACTACACACCCCTTGGCGAGTGATACCACATGTTATCCCACTAATTTAATCCATTACACAACACTAACCTTTACCAATAAGCTAGAAAATAAGAAGAAAACTTAGAGAGAGAAAGTAGAGAGAGAAACAAAAGAGGAATATTAGATTAGAGAAAAGAGTGGTGAGTTACAAGAGATAGAAATGTAACCAACACCCTCTCCTTGTGTGGAGAGGGTTCTATTTATACATATGCCTTGCTATCTTGGCACTTGGGCTTTCTAAATGGGTCGGGCTTGGTTTAACTTGGGCTTTGAGCCTGAAACACGGACAATATTAGATTACAATCCAAGCCCGTTAAACCCGACTAGCCTATTACAATACAAGACCTAGTTTGACTTTCTAAGACCAATAACATTCTTGTTTGACTTAATATAATTAAGGCTAAAAATTATGACCTATCTTTGCCTTTTGATTGCGAGCTTAATTGGACCGGTAGGTGACCCTTGGGATCAATGAGTACGTTCTCAATTAATTGGTATAGACTTAGCCAGTGAACTACTAGTGTATGAATTGCCTTTAAACAGTAAGTGGGTAAAGTCTCTAGGGTTTAACAAGATCACCATTGCTTTAACCCCTAAGATAGATTTTAATCAGCAAATAAGGATGCTTTATACGGATACGTTTAATTGTGACATAATTGTTCGTATCTAGGTCTTAGGAAGAAGTAACGCCTAAGTCTTAAGAATGATATGCCGCCTCAAGATAAGTAATCATTGCACTAAATAAACAAACCAATGATCTAATTAGATTAATCATGGCTAATACAGTTTTCTTATATTTGGCTAGATCGCTCTTTTATCTTTTATTAATTTACTTGCGTGTGTTATTGTGTCTTAAATTGATCTAAGTCACCACAAAACCCGTGCCAGTCTCTTAGGCTGAAAAACCCTCTGTATCTGTTAGATTTAGGATTAACATAGGTTTAGCATAGGTTTAACATAGAATATAATTAACTTATTTTAGATAACTAAAATATTAATAAATTAAAATATTATTTCTTGCTCTTAGTGATCGACACCCTACTTACCATGAAATTCCCATCTGACCGGGTACACTGCCTGTTAAAGTGTTATTTTTGGTAAAGTCGGCAAAATATAAATTTAAAACTTGAAACATAAATTACAACCTCACAACGACACATCAGGACTCCATAACAGAACAGCGTTGTCAAAAGACAGAACCGGACTCTAGTGGAAGCTGCTCGCACCATGTTGATATTTTCTAAAGTTCCATAGTATCTGTGGGCAGAAGTAGTCTCAACAGCATGTTTCATCGAAAATCAATCCCTTATAGGTCTCCGTTACAACAAAACACCTTATGAGCTTATGCATGATAAGAAACCGGATTTATCTTTTCTTTATGTCTTTTGTTCGTTGTGTTATTCGACTAACGACACTGAGGATTTGGGTAAATTAAAACCAAAGGCTGATATTGGTATTTTCGTTGCATATGCACCTGCAAAGAAGGCTTTCCGAATATACAACAGACAGACCCGACTGATCATGGAAACAATTCATGTTACTTTTGATGAGTTGACATCAATGGCTTCTAAACAAAGCAGTTCAGGACCCGCACTTTATGAGATGACTACTGGTACAATTAGTTTAGGACTCATGCCAAACCCTCCTTCAACACCTTAGGTTCCACCAACTAAGAATGATTGGGATTTGTTGTTCCAATCAACGTTTGATGAGTTTTTTAATCCTCCACCAAGTGTTGTTTCTCTAGTTCGTGTTGTTGCTACTCTAAGACCTGCTGATCTGACCGGTTCACCTTCGTCAACTTCCATTGATAAAGTTGCACCCTCTGCAAGTACTTCATCAACAATACACGAAACACAGTCCCTAATTATTTCTAAAGGTGTTGAAGAACAAATACAACCTCCATAATTTGTTGATGAACCCTATCTTGATCTTCCTACTCCGAAACCAAGTTCTCATGAATCATCTTCAAATGTTCAATCCACCATTCCCCCGTTTGAACTTCTTGGTAAATGGACAAAGACTCATCCATTAGCAAATGTGATTAGCGATCCCTTTTTACCAGTGTCCATAAGAAACCAACTTTAGACTGACGCAATGTGGCGTTAGTTTGATGCCTTTCTCACTTCTGCCAAACAGAAGAATTTTAAGGAAGCAAAGCTCAAATCATCCTGGATTGAAGCTATGCATGAAGAAATTCATGAATTCAAAAGACTAGAAGTTTGGGAATTAGTACCTTGTCTAGATTTTGTAACGTTGATCAAACTTAAGTGGATCTTCAAAGTCAAGAAAGACGAATTTAGGGGAGTACTAAAGAACAAGGCTCGATTGGTTACTAAAGGATACTGTCAAGAGGAGGGGATTGATTTCGAGGAATATTTTGCACCAGTTGCTAGAATAGAATCCATTCGTATCTTCATTGCAAATGTTTCCAACAAGAACATGACTATCTACCAGATGGATGTCAAAACAGCTTTCTTAAATGGTGAGCTACACAAAGTGGTTTATGTTAGTCAATCGGAAGGATTCGTCGATCAAGACAACCCAACTTATGTGTACAAGCTCAACAAGGCACTTTATGGTCTTAAGCAGACTCCACGCGCGTGGTATGACATGTTATCTAGATTTCTACTTTCTCAAGGTTTCTCCCAAGGTGCAGTCGACCCAACATTATTCACCAGGAAAGCAGGCCACGACATGTTATTGGTATAAATTTATATCGATAATATAATATTTACATCTACTGCTCCCGCTATGTGTGATGAATTTGCTAAGATAATGTCTTCTAAGTTTAAGATGTCGATGATGGGCAAAATGTATTTCTTTGTTGGACTTCAAATTTCTCAAAGTCCTAAAGGCATCTTTATAAACCAGTCTAAATACGCTCAAATAATAATAAAGAAATATGGTATGCTATCTAGTGATCTTGTTGACACCCCTGTGGTGGAAAAAATCAAACAGGATGAAGATCTACAGGGGAAACCCATTGATCCCACACATTACCGAGGGATGATTGGCTCTCTTATGTATCTTACATCTAGTAGACCTGACCTCGTATTTGCAGTGTGCATGTGTGCCCGGTATCAGGCAAAGCCTACTGAAAAGCACTTACATGCAGTTAAACGGATCTTTCGATACCTAAAAGGAACCATTAATATGGGTCTTTGGTACTCGAAAGATGCCGCAATTACCTTAACAGCATATGCAGATGTAGATCACGCCAGGTGTCAAGATTCTAGATGCAATACTTCTGGCAGTGCACAGTTCCTGGGTAATAGACTTGTCACTTGGTCCTCGAAGAAGCAAAAAAGCACTGCTATCTCTAGTACAAAGGCTGAATATATTGCCTTATCCGGATGTTGTGCTTAAATTCTTTAGATGAGATCACAACTAACAGATTATGGCTTTAAATTCAATAAGATTCCTCTGTTCTATGATAACAAGAGTGCAATTGCTTTATGCTGCAACAATGTTCAACATTCAATATCTAAGCACATCGATGTCAGATATCACTTTATTAAGGAGCAAGTAGAAAATGGGATGGTGAAACTCTACTTCGTCACAACATAATATCAGTTAGCAGACATCTTCACAAAAGCTTTGCCTCGAGAAAGATTTAACTTCTTAAACGCAAAAAGATTTTTCATTTTATATAAAATTTTACCAAAATAAATAAATAAATAAATAAATATGTTTTTCATGACATGTCGTCTGGAATCGATAATATTTACGGTCTTAAAAATGTCATTCAATAACTCAATTGGGCTTTAGATGTTATTTGTTTCATCCTTTAGGATTTAGAATGCAAAATTTGGGACTTAGCAATTTTAACCTACAACTAGAAGGACCTAGGTTACCTTTGGTATAAGTTTTATAACCCAAACGATTTGTTCTCAAACATATTGATTTTAACATATCAGATAGGGTTAACCATTTGAAGAAGTGTTCTAATCAAATAAGAATCAGTTTTCAACATATCAAATAGATTTTCAATAAATTTTGACCACTCGAACAAATATAATAGATCTTTAAATAGAATACGGGTCTTTGTTCGAGGGGGAGAAAGTGTTTTCGAATTATCTTCAACAAGTCACGGTAATTATATGGAAAAAGTTAACTTAACGGATAATAATTTTACGGGGAGTTAATTTATTTTTATCTCCAAGGGCTTCAGTTGTCATAAGTTAATAACTTTAGGGGCTTAAATATAATTTCAAGATTAGCGTCTTAGGCTTATAACTATAGACCTCAAGATTGCCAACACCTCATAGTTTTAATAGGCTTGGGATTGTTTGGAAATAATTATGTAGTTTTAGAAGCCTTGAAGATGATGATATGTTTCTGATTCATTTAATGTGTCCCTGACTGGTTAATCACTAAGCTTATTCTCAAAGAAGTAGAAATATTTGATAAAAGAGGTACACATAGGTATGATGATTCCTTTAGATAGTCAGTATCATGTAGGAAGAAATGTCTACATCCGAGACTTAGTTGACTTTGGTGTTATCATTTCGACTACTTAGAGGGTTTAATTATCTACATCTGGGACTTAGTTGACTTTGTTGTTACAATTTATATCATCACTATCCTAAAGAGTAAAATGCGCACATCCGAGACTTCAGTGACTTTAATGATACAGTTTCAACTTCTTAAAATGGATAAATTAGGTACTTTAAGTATTTGGGCTTTATACAACAAGACTTCTTCGTGTGGGTATTCTTATTCCGAAGCGCTTGGAAGAAAGCCTTGAATCTACTCAAGAAAGGATTGCTGGTTCGAGGGGAAGCTATGGAAGCTTCTAAAAGAAGAAGAAGCATGGTTGACCACAGAATTCAACAACTTTCTAAAGGTTTGAGTGAAGGATCTAGTATTATTCTAGAGGTTCCTGATGAGCCAAAGGACAATTTTGGTAGCACAAGTAGCTCACTTTCTTGATCTGATGATAAAGTTTAAGACGTCTCTAGTGATGAGGAAAATAAAGCTGGGGAAAACAAATCTGATGCTAAAGTGGCAGAGAAACAAGCTGGAAATAAACAATAAGTTTAACTCTGTCATCCGTTTAACATGAGATTCAGTCAATGGTGGGTGTTCCCATTTATCAAGAGGACCCAACTATCTAAAGAACTCTACTCATTGACATTGTTATCTCAATAGTTACTGAAAAGCTAGCATCAACACCCACACCACCAACCACACAAGCGCAAGTTTATATATGTTCGACCTCTTGCTGGAAAGACGGTTCTAAAGAAGCTTGGAATGCTTTGTTGGTTCAAGAGAGCTTGAGATAGACTATAGGCTGATGCAGAGGATTGTATAACTTTGTCATACTCGGTTTTCTTTCATAACAGGTCCAATCTCATTATCTGTCTTGTGAATATTTGTACATATGTAGTGTAGAACATAAAATAGGCTAATATAGTGTTCGAGTACAAATTTTAAAGAATTTTTTAATAAATTCAAAAAAATTCAAATTAACGTATTCAACACTATATAATATCCTCATAAATTGAGGGAGCATTAAAAATGTTCCTAATAAGGCTTGCTAATAATCGAAACATTTTTCTCCCCAAAAGCTTAATTTTAAATCAATTGATATCCAAAATATCAAGAGATTTGACATTTTTTATAAAGGGAGTAAATGTGATTAAAATATAAGGCTTATAAATGTGATTTTAGTAACTCTAGTGCAGCTTCTTTCTCATATGTGCAAAACACTTTCGAATATCGAATGCATATATGCAGGGGGAGCTATTTTGGAAAAGAAAACATCAAGGTACAAAAAGCATTGATTTATATCATCAATACCTTGATTAAGTTTTTCAAATGGTTTTAAAGCATTGAGACAATACCCAAAGACCGACCATATACTTAATTTTATGGAGTTATAAGGTGGTTAAGGTTTGGTATTCATTCCCATGATCCAACAAGAATCGGAGGGATCTATCCAGGGACATTCTATTAGATAGAAGAGAAGACCATAGGTATGATAAAAAAAGGAGTAAAAATGAGAATTGGAATAATGCAGACTAAGACAGAGCTAACACTAGAACAAACCCAACAAGGTGTTAGTGATGAAGTTTTGGTAAGAATTGAATGGGTTGAAGAATAAAAAAGAAATGTAAAGATAAAGGGTGAAAAGAAAGAAGCCCTCTTTACACTTAGGCAGAAATTGAGTCAATACATATGTTATCAGAAATACTAAGCTGTTGTCTGGTATTGAAGATAGACATCATGGAACCAGTGATGCAAAGCACAACCCTCCCTAGCCACACAAGGTCTCTCAAAATACTCTTGTTTCATTTATCACAGAGATTAAACATATTTCTATCAACTTTCTCACTCTGAGTTAGTTGGTATTGAAAAGGTGGCAGTCTGCTCCAGCCTTCGATTACCAAAATCAAAATTGCACTATCGAGTCTAAAGCCAATAAGAGATCATCAATACATCTCATTAGGATACTACTCCAATATAATTTGTTATTCATACACTATGAAAACAACTACTATGAAAACAAGTAATATCTTAAGATTCCTACGCATTATCCTTGTGATATTACCAGAACATCAAAGTGATACTTAAGTATTCACAGTGACGATGGAAATCCTTCCAGAGCCAACATTAAACAAGCTCTGCGGTAAGTGACTTATGAGATCTAACATGGATCAAACTTGTGACACTGGATATCAATTCGGTCCAGCTTATGAATTGACAGTTGACAGATTTTCGAATTAGCAAAACTCTCAATGTGTCACAAAATACTTTATTATTAACATATCGATTGATTTTCAAAACTGATTTTCTTAGATCTCTAAGAGCTTCATTGTTCTAAGAGGTCAATCCTATGTCCATGGGAAGCCTCACAAGGGTATTTGGACATAGGAAAGCTGAACACGAATTGACGACTCGATCGGGAAGATAGTAACTTACTGATTCACTCTTATCGTGTTATCTGCTTTGAGATGCTCCGGTAACGAGAACGGCTAGTACAGCTGTGAAACCCTATCAAGGAGATTCTTGTGAATTCAACCTGATCACAAGCAATATTTATACTGATTAACAAGGAACCATGGTTATTGCAAACGTATTTGACAAAGTGGCAAAGACACTTTTGTCCATATATGTTGTTTATGACTAACCCATTCATGCAGATTTCCCGACGGCGACATCAGTTAACCTATGACGAGTCGAATTCAAAGCCACATGCTCATACCTGTCCGACATACGTAAAGACATTATGAAAGCTCAAGTACATGTTTCAAAAGACTTTCGCTACTCTGATACTACACGTCTTCCTTAAAGTCACGAAGTGTTAAAGTTAAAGAATTTCAAGAAAGATGATTATACAAGCTTTCAAGATAAAGAAAGGTATGAGCATGTTGGTCTGAAAGTCACAAGATCACAAGAAGGAAAAAGATTACAAGATGATGAAAAGAGATGATGTATGGCTGATGATCTTAAGAAGCTCAAGATCACATACAAGTCAAGCTAATGGAAAAATCTCAAGCCTAAAGTTAAAATATCACTACACATTTCACAAGATAAAGATAAAGATAAAGATACAAGACTGCGAGCAAGACGGCTAAGCTTAAGTTTTTATAAAATGGAGTGACCTCCCTTAGGGAGATATTGTTAGAAAGACAAAAAGGTCTCAGTCATTCCTAATATGTATTTCGTAGCTCGTAGTTAATCGTTTGATAAATATTAAGCTAATCGGCCAAAATCAATGGGAAATAAGCCCATGACCGCCCTTGTAAAGACATATATAAGCCCTCTCCATGGGGGTGGAGATGGTGGTTGGTTCATTTCACATTTATGCAATACATGTTTCTTTCTCTCACTAGATTTGTTCCACCCACTTTCTCTCTCTAGATTTCTTGTTTCATTTTCATAGATTGTTGTGTGAGTAAATATTTCTACGGTATGTTTATCTAAACACTGAAAACCAGCATCTTGGTAGCCCAATTGCAGCGTATTTGCCTACTGCCTAGCCACTTCCCTAATAAGATTAGGTTGAATAATGATGTAAGTAAACTGTGGTTAAAGCGAGTAAAATAGAAAAAAAAACTGAACCTGATGTAAGCTTAGGTTGTATTGTGCGTAACGAAAGTAATAAATCTGTATACTTCTGTGGCCCATCTCTAAAAATCATCCTAACCTGATTTTCATGCATAGGTGCATACATATTTTTTAAAATGACCACTGCCCTAACGCTTTTGATGATGCGTCTGACTCGGCTCTATAATAATAGTACTAATTTGATAATTAGAAAATGTACCTCATGTTAAGTTATACACTGAAATTGTTCTTAGTCAATAACTACTATTTTTTTGATTGAATGTTGCTAAAACAAAAGCAAAGGGTCTGATCACTTTAAAAATAACACAAAAAGGGAGCGAAAGGACATGTATCTTATCTCATTTTGGTGCTTGAATTGCTTTCAAAACATTTTGCCATATATCCTGTAGAAACATAACAATAAAAGACAAATGGAAAAAATTACTTGTTTATAAAAATCTTTTATCATATGTTTCAACAACAAATAGGATTAAGGAACAACTAATCACAAATCTTTAGATCTATTATTTGATTATTTAAATACTACACATTATTCACTTTGCCAAATCACTTTCATATAACACATCCAATTCTTTAGATATTTGTAAATGTTTATGCCAAAATTCTTCTTACCAATAAACACTCAACCCGTTGAAGATCCGACCGCTTGTTCCGACTTCACTAACAACCCGCGACAAACATAAAACACAAACCATCGCTCCCATACCTGATTTTAGGATGCATCCATCAATCGAAACCCCAAAAAGCTTGTAACAGTCGATATTATTGTAGTCAAAACCTACAAAGAAAAACGTAACTTAATTTCGGTTTGTGTTGTAAGGTGAAATTGGTTTGTGTGTATGTTATTCTGTAATCGAAACCCCAAAAACCTGTGTTGTAAGGGTGAAAACCACTGGCTCACTTTTTTTATCCCACCATGAAATGAGGTGAGTCAATTTTGTGCCAACACCTATATTAATGATTTTTTTTTTAATATTGAAATACACAGTTTTCAAAATACACATTTACCGAAACAATACTGCTTTTTGTTTAATATAGTTAATCATTACTTTAAGCACTATAAGAAAACATTTATAATTAAATAATTAAGTTTTTAATTTGTTGCTCTTACAGTCCAACCCATATCAATAAAATGACCCATTCATTCAGTCATTTCGTTAAGCCCAAAAGAAAATAGGTAAACAAAACGAGTGGGGTCCACTTGGTTGCGGTGAGTGATAATAAAGTGATAACAAGATAACATCATCATCCATTTGTAGGAAAGAAAGAAAGAAAAAATGGCTTGTGTATCATCAGCAATATTCGGTGTAAAACTCAGCATCCCCAAACCCTCAGATGGTCTCCGTCAAGCATCATCACCTTCACCACGACAACAAGTGAGTTACAATGGAAGTGGAGGAGGAGGGTTAATGATAGAATGTTCATCCAGACCACAAAAGAAAGCAACTGCACATCATCGTAAAACAAGGCCTAAGAAGACTCAACCATGGGACAGGAACCGTGGCCCTGCTGTTTACCCGCCTTTGCCTGCTCTTCCTCCCGAGTGGAGCTTCGCTACTGAAACTGAAGCCGTTCAAGAAGAACCTTCTGAGGCATCAACATCTCAGTAGGCAAACTTGTTCTTTTTTTTTTAGTAATGTTGTTTGTATGGGATATTTATCACTACTTCTTTTATTGTTTTGTAATGTGCTACTTTGCCTTTCATTATTATCAGACCCTGTTTTTGTTAGTCATATTGATTGAGAAATGGGGTAAACACATTGACAATTTTGGACTTTATTAACGGATAAACGAACGAGGTTTTCCCCTCTAACTAACGTTGTATATTTTTGAACTGATATGCTATAAAAAGTGTAAACGTATGAGGTTTTTCCTGGTCTTTTTACTCCAATGTACGCGACCCAACTGGGAATCCCCGTGACTATTTCCGACCCTTCCCTGACCACCCGAAAATGTGTACCTAGCGAGGTTTGAACCATTCACCTCTTTTATCTGTTGGTGGTTTAAACTGATATGCTATGTGTTTATACATGAACATCTTTCTCACCTTGTGCTACTTGTGTCTAAAGTGAGACTCATTGGCATTGCCAATATTCACTTGATTATTTTGTATCCTATCTGACATGAAAATAAACGGGTTAAGGTTAGGGGGCCAAAGGTTGGTGTCGTAAATGGGTAGATAAGGCTAACCCAGTAGCTAAACACTTGAGGTTCGGGGTGCTTTTCCAACCCGCTAACCTGTGTAAAACTGTAATTAATATATAAATTAAATTCTTACAGTTTATTCAAATAATCTTAGCTGTTTTATTGATGGATATGTTTATCTCCTCTAGTATTTATCGCACACCTTTAAAATATTTCGACCCACGCCTTCTGATATTTAATTTGATTCTGGTTCGAGTGGTAATTGGGTCGACATGACTAACGTGTTGGGTTAGGATTTAGCTTTCTAACATGATTAAGTAAATCGGTTACGAACCAAGCCAACCGAATATGACTTGATTGCCACCACTAGTTTTTTACTACCTGCATTTTGCTTAGTCAGACTTGCTGTTTTTTTTAGTAATGCTGTTTGTTTGTTTTTATGGGATATTTATCACTGCTTCTTTTATTGTTTTGTAATGTGCTACTTTGCTTTTCATTATTATGAGACCCTGTTTTTGTTAGTCATATTGATTGAGAAATGGGGTAAACACATTGACAATTTTGGACTTTATTAACGGATAAACGAACGAAGTTTTCCCCTCTTAACTAACCTTGTATATTTTTGAACTGATATGCTATAAAAAGTGTAAACATATGAGGTTTTTCCTGGTCTTTTTACTCCAATGTACGTGACCCAACTGGGAATCCCCGTGACTATTTCCGACCCTTCCCTGACCACCCGAAAATGTGTACCTAGTGAGGTTTGAACCATTCACCGCTTTTATCTGTTGGTGGTTTAAACTGATATGCTGTGTGTTTAGCTAAATGTTTATAACAAAATTATAGATTGCCTATTTTATACATGAACATCT
>BQNB010154633.1:0-15493 GCA_026074375.1 Tanacetum coccineum | reverse complement strand
TTGGTTTAGCTATTTATATATATTATTTGGTGTTAAAACATTTAGTTAAAGTATTATAAAATGTAAAATAAGATTTTGACACGATTTTGGCTAAAACGCGAGAAAATCACGGAATACTAAAAATAAAATAATTAGACTTCCGTAGAAATAATATGAAAATTTTAATTTCTTAAAACGCTTAACGGATAAATATTGTAGGATCCCGTAATCACTTCATAACATATAACATACACGAATCGAACTAGAAAAGAGAAAGAGAGATTGAGTTGTTTAGAGAGAGAAATGAGAGAGTTTTTGGAAAAGGAAAAAGATTTATAAATGAACAACTAACTTTTTCTAAAGAAGAAAAAGCTTATATACCCCGTCACGTTAAAGGTACGCGCGGGATATTTAACTAGGACCCGGGCTCGGGTTTTGCTTGGGATTAAACCCGAAACATATACAATATTAGATTATTTATCGAGCCCGATTCCCGATAATAATGTATTACAACATTAACTAATTAAAGACCGAAGCTCCATCGTAGAGTGACCGAACTTCCTTGTTTGACTCAATAAATTGAGGCTAACACAAAGAAAATCATAGGTTGCCCTGCCAACACATGCTATATGCAGTGCAACTTCTATTAGACAGAAACCGAAAGCATCCAACGAAACTTAGTATAGCGACAAAAGTATATATAAAACATCTATTAGACCACCTGACGCATTACTAAGTTAATGCTGCCACGCTAATTTCATTCCCCACCTCATATTTAAATAGATAGACGAAACCGCCAACGATCAAAAAAAATATAAAAACATCTCTAAAAGTAAATGGTTTTTAAACAATAGCACATGTAACAAAAGTCATTTTGAATACAGTTCATCAAACAAACCCGGAAACAATTACAAACCATTTAACTATTAAGACATACACTTATAAAAACATAAGACAATGACAATCGTCTAAATGAAATAGTCATATGCAAAAGGATCATATTGGTAAAACCTCATCATACACCAAGTGAATACAACAAAAAGAAACAAACACATTACAATCCACATTGATGAAATCAAAGAAGCAATGAGTTCAATCCTAACACAATCGACAATCTTAGACATTAGAGAGAAACAAATCAGCTTAACAACGTATCAAAGTCAGAAAAACGCCGTTCTCCCCCAACCAAGAGAAGTTATTAATTTCCCACTAACTCGCATGCCATGGATTTCAATGACGGTTTCATACCAGACAGGCAGCCAAGCCAAGTCATACAATGCTCATATCCAACTATCACCTATACATTTCGTGAAAGTTGTTTTAGCAGTTCATGAAATCAGTTGGCTTAGATAAGAGTACGACGTTTGTCTACGACGGCTGCATACCAAACGGGTAGCCAAGCCGGGTCATAAAATGCTCAATCTCATCATTGTCATTGAATGATAGCAGTGATACACATATCCAATATAGTGCACTTTTGAGTATTGTTAGGTATACATACCATTTCATTCAAGTAAGAGCGTCACGTAACCAAGATAAGCCGCTAAAAAACCCGTAAAACACACCAATAATACGTACATATACCACCCTAACCACCATCAAGAATAAAGCACAGCTAGTATTCATTCAACGAACCTTCATACTTAGTGGGAAATTAATCACCATAGAGTTAGTGGGAAATTAATGAAGATTAAGTCGAAAAGATAGAGCGGATTTAGGGTGAGAGAGGGAAGACCCATGCCTCGCCAATGCGTATGCAAACACATGTCAATATATAAGAATAAAGTTACTCAGCAAAGTTTTTAAAAGCGTATCATTGTCTGGAAATATTATCTCTTTGCAGTTACTATCACAATGAGCATTCAAATCACTTTTGCATAGTCTTATTCTTGAGCAGCCTATGTGCGTATACAACATCACATATGATGCTTTAGATGCTCATAAGCTGCTCAAGAATCAACATCGACTGTAAAGCAAGACAGCGAGTAAAGCAGAAAAGAGATATACGAATGAATGAAATGGTTGCATGTACAATAATGCTCAGATATGTAAGCAAGGCGTCGGTATGAAATGCCCGACATGGTTGCGACCATGATCTGAACATGGCCGCCCCGCCAAGAAACAATGTTCAATAAAACCATATAACCTTGAAAAAGACTATTGACGGCGCGTTAATCAACAAATTTTTAAAGTATTGTATTAGGAATACAAAAAGTGTCGGTCACTTCCATTATATCATTAGATAGCTCGTATAGCAATATTTGGAAACTAAATAGTCTAGTAAGGCCTATGGTAAGCCCACAAGAGCCCTGTATGGCCGGCCACTCTAGGATATAAATACCCATCTCCATGCCTTAGAGAGGGTTGGTTGTTCACTTCTCAATTTCACTAATCTAATATTTTCCTTTTTCCTTTCTCTCTCTAGAAGTGTTCATCCCTCCCTTCTTTCTCTCTCTAGTTCTTCATTTCTTTGATTGTGAGGTTAGATAGTCTAATATTCTACAATTGTTATCAAGAGCCATGGGGTGATTAAGCTTGGTTTTGTGTGCGTTTAGATTACTTGATATACTCATGCATTTAGTTCAAACATATTACAAAAGATTTCATCTTTTGTGTGTTCTAATACCATAAAGATTAGTACTTTCTTGTTGTTCTATCTTAGTATAGTGTAGTTGTACAAGAAAAACTTTGGAAAAACTCAAAAATCTTCATCTTTTTGTTGTTTTTGGTTCGAAAAAGGGTTTTGGGTACAAGAATCTTGATTTCAAATTTTTTTATGTTAAAGTCCATAAAGTTTGTGTTTTTAAGGTTCTCCTAGTCTTAGAATAGTAAGAAGTACAAGTGATTTCAAGTAAAAACGTCAAAAATTGTGTTTTTAAGTGATTTGAAGTGTTTGAAGACGGCTTTTTATACACACTGTTTGAATTCGGCGATTTATACGTATTGAATTCGACGATTTATACGTTGTTGAATTCGGTGATTTATACGTGTTTGATTCCGGCGATTTATACGTGTTGAATCCGGCGATTTATACGTTTGGGTATAAGGCGATTTATACGTGTGTAGTTCCGGCAATTTATACGTAACTCAAGTCCAGTGATTTACACGTCTATATAATCCAGCGATTTATACGTAGTAACAATCCAGCGATTTATACAACAACAAAAATCCAGCAATTTATACCATTCTTCAAAAGGCGATTTATACATCTTCCTTAAGGCGATTTATACGTTACACTTGGTTGACTTATACACTTACCTTTGGAGATTTATACCTCATTTCCTTGGAGATTTATACGGTTTTTTCTGTGATTTGTAAAATCCCGTGAAGTATTCAACTATTTTCTCAGTTTTATCAAGAATTGTAAAATCCCGTGTAATCTTAAGATTCATTCACTTAAAACAAACAACAATTTAACACAACAACCTCTAATCACTGTTCGATCATCTTTTATCTTATCTCATATCAAAAAAAACATGGACTCAATTATTCCACTTGGACAAAAGAATACTCTTGCTGAGTACATGATACTCTCTGGTGCTGACAATTGTCCAACAATGTTGGACAAAGACCTGTATGATTCTTGGAAAATTTGAATGGAACTTTACATGCAAAACAGAGAGCATGGAAGAATGATACTTGAATCAGTTGAAAACGGTCCACTTATTTGGCCTACGATTGAAGAAAATAAGGTGACCAAGACAAAGAAATATGTTGAATTGTCTGCTATAGAGAAAATTCAAGCTGATTGTGATATGAAGGCAACTAATATTGTAACACCCCTAAAAAAGTGTCGCAGCGGAAATATGTCCGAGAGTGTTACTTCATAATACAACAGCACAAGATACAAGTGAACGACCTCTAAATGTGTCGTTTGAAAAGTAATCTCGTTGATTTTCTTGAAATTGATATATAACATTTGTCCCATAATTGCATCACAATGAAAAGCTTGAAAGCAATACAACGAGATTTGATCATTTGTATGTAAGTAGAAATCCATGAATGAAATCTTGTCAATTTAGACTCCAATGCACATCAAGTAAGCCAAGCATCTAATTCGCCTGAGAAAAACATGCTTAAAAATGTCAACATAAAGTTGGTGAGTTCATAGATTTTTGTAAGTATAAACGTTGAAATCAAAAGATTTATAAAGTATGAATGACCATTTCAATCCTTATATAGTTGCCTAAAATTGTACTTTTGAAAGTTGGACCGCAATTATTGGAAAATATGCATGGATAATTAAAACTAACAAACCAAAAATGTTTCAATGATGTATTTGCCCATAAGTGATTACATTTACTCTAATTTATGAAACCGATACACTATGTCCCATCATAGTGTCTTCCTCAAGACCACCCGGCCAGTAATGAAAACCATTATGTAGTCCATCGCAGGTGTCCCCTCCAAAGAACACCCAGGGCAGCTAAGAATATGTACCCCTCATCATGTGTCCCCATCCAAAACACCCGGGCAGTAATGAATATGTACCCCTCGCAGGTGTCCCCTCTAAGAACACCCGGGCAGTAATGAATATGTACCCCTCGCATGTGTCCCCTCCAAGAACACCCAGGTATTTACATGTAGTTATCCGTTTAAGCTAATCTGTAATCATTTCAAAAGTAAAGTATGTATTTGTGACCAAATATGAAGTCAAGTAATGTATCTCATAGCGAGCTATGTAAATGAGTGTGTAAACCAATTTGTAATCAACCATGTAAATGCATTTGCAAACAAGCATGTTCTCACCCCAAAAATATATGTAAAACAAGTAAAACATGGGGCTATAAACTCACATTGATGTTGTAGAACGATTGGCAGAAGTGCACATATTAAGCACAACACAAACAAAAACCGGAACGGCTCGAACAAGAAGTTGCGGTTTATCTTAACGGCTATGATCCACTAGCCTAGGCTAATGTATTTGGGTTTTCTGATGGATGGTTACGTCAACGTGACACGTTGATAAAAGATTTAGATCTCATGTTGTAATAGTTTGGTGGTTGGTTAAATAAAATAAATCGAAAAGTAAACGCAAAGTATGTAATATATTCCGTATATATTACATATGAAAAATTGAACAAGTATATAATTCATATCGTGAATTATATAACAAGGACAAACAACCAAAAGAATAATACGAAGTGTATATAATACGCGACATGTATTATATATGAAAATAAAATAAAAGTATATAATACCTTGCAAGTATTATATAAGAAACGTGAGAAACTAATTAAAACCACATAATTTGACACGTGTTCGGAAATCACCATATAAGTTAATAAAGAGTCCTTGTTATAAAAGTAACGCACGTTTTATAGTTGAGAATTACGTAAACGATGTTTCAAAGCTTTTACAAAAGTTATGACTTTATCTTCTAGTAGGGAATTATAAAATAATATTTTATAACTTAGTATTTCGTTTTCTTGACGGGTTGTAGCTAAAATAGTTGTCTCGTTTGTAAAAGTATAGCTCCCGTTGTATATCTGGTGTTGTAATAATTATAAATTAACAATCTTAAAACTATATAACTAATTCATTTTTTAAAATACAATTCCGTGTTGCAAATACGCGGTTCACCATATGTACTTAAAGGCAATTCATACACTAGTAGTCCACTGGCCAAGTCTTTACCAACTGATTAAGAACGTACTCGTTGATCCCAAGGGTCACCTGCCGGTCTAACTAAGCTCATAATCTAAAGGCAAAGATAGGTAATTAATTGTGATCCTATTGGTCTAGATGTATAAATTACTATATGAAGAGCTATCACAACATCTAGATTACTTGGTTCGTATCACTAGATCCAGTTGAATGATAGGTCGCATACAAAAGTGTTAGGAATACAAAAATTATCGGTCACTTCCAATATAGATAGTCATAACTCGTAGATTAATCAAATGTAATGTTAGTAAGATAACCGGGCCAAAGTCACATGGAAAGCCCATAACCAAGCCCATGGCCGGTTATTGCTTAGAGTATTTATACCCTCTCCACACATAGAGAGGGTGTTGGTTGTTCATTTTCTCACACATACTTAATCTAATATTCTCTTCTTTGTTTCTCTCTCTAAGTGTTCATCCAAACACATCTTTCTCTCTCTAAAAACTCTAGATAGAATTCATCACTATATGTGTTAAGATATTCTACAATTGGTATCAAGAGCCATGGGGTGTTTGTGAAGGTTTTGTGTGCGTTTGTTACCTTTTTTAGGCGTGTTCTTGGTTCGAACCTTTCAAAAGGTTTTTATCTTTTGAGGTTTAAAAAACCATAAAGCTTGTAACTTTCTTCTTTATTTATCTTTGTTTAGGCTAGAAGTACAAGAAAATCTTTGAAAAAATCATCAAAAACTTCATCTTTTTGAATCTTTTTGGTTAGAAAAAGGGTTTTGTACCAAGAATCTTGATTTCAAATTTTTCGTGTCAAAAATGTTAAAGTTTGTGTTTTTAAGGTTCTAATAGTATTACATAGGTAATAAGTACAAGAAAAATCCAGTTAAAACGTCAAAAAGTGAGTCTTTTTAAGATTTTTGATTTTTGAGTTTTGAAGTGTATCAGGCGATTTATACGTTTTCGAAAGGCGAAGTATACGTGATCCCTTGTTCAGGCGATTTATACGTTTTCCATAGGCGAAGTATACATGATTACTTGTTCAGGCGATTTATACGTCTTCCATAGGCGAAGTATACGTGATTCCTTGTTCATGCGATTTATACGTTTTCCAAAGGCGAAGTATACATGATTCCTTATGTAACACCCCCATTTTTACAATATAGCAACGGAAGCTAATCTGGGGTATTACTTCATGAATCACAGGCACAATCATAGAAAATGACTCAAAAGAGACGTTTTTAAAAGATATGTTATCATTCATTTAAAATCAGAGTTTTACAAAGGCAGGTCCCAAAATCTAGTTACATATAATGTGAATGATAACAAGTTTTTTGCTTGGGAGATTTATACACTTTCATTAGGAGAATTATACGATTGTTCTTTGATACGTAAAATCCCGTGAAAATTTGTTTTCCCGGTTTTATCAAGAATTGTAAAATCCCGTGTATTCTAAAGACTCAATCACATTAATCAAATCCCACTTTAACACAACAACCTCCAATCACTTTATGATCATCTTTCATCTTAATCACATATCAAATCAATATGGATCCAATAATTCCAATTAGACAAAGGAATACTCTTGTTGAGTACATGATACTCTCTGGTGCTGACAATCGTCCACCTATGTTGGACAAAGACCTGTATGATTCTTGGAAAAGTATAATGGAGCTATACATACAAAACAGAAAGAACAGAAGAATGATACTTGAATCAGTTGAACATGGTCTACTCATTTGGCCTACAATTAAAGAAAATGGGGTGATCAGGACAAAGAAATATGTTGAATTGTCTGCTACTGAGAAAATTCAAACTGATTGTGATATGAAGGCAATCAATATCATTCTTCAAGGTCTTCCAACTGATATCTATTCACTTGTTAATCATCACAGAGTTGCCAAGGATCTATAGGAAAAAGTTTAACTACTAATGCAAGGTACTTCATTGACAAAGCAAGAAAGGAGGTGTAAACTGTATGATGCATTTGATAAGTTTTCTCACATCAAGGGGGAATCACTTCATCAGTATTACTTAAGATTTACACAGCTGATGAATGACATGAACATTTACAAAATGAAACTGGAACAACTTCAAGTTAACACCAAATTCTTAAATAGTCTTCCACCTGAATAGAATAAGTTTGTGACTCATGTCAAGCTTGTAAAAGATTTGCATACTACCAACTTTGATCAGCTTCATGCATATCTTGAACAACATGAGCTCCATGCCAATGAAGTCCGTCTCATGCGTGAACACAGTCAAGATCCACTTGCATTAGTTGCAAATCAGAAATGACCACCATTTTTTTTTTTTTCTACTTAACACTTATCAGTCTACATAAACAATCCTAGATTTAAACAACAGTTATATTCACCATCTCCGTCTCCTCAAAATGAATCATTCATCCCACAACATTTACTCAACTACTTTAACCATTACACTCACTTGCAATTACTTTCCTCAAACACCGTATCTAAATGCTTACTCATCAACTGTTCATCAAGAGGCTTGTCCACAACCATAATATGTTCCTTAAATTGAATATATTGTCTTCATAGTTAATTAATAAGAACACCTTGCTGAATTTCCTAAGTAGACTCCAGTATTGCAGTTCATGTATTTAAGCAAGGAGATGACCCTATTGATGCCATTAATAAAATGATGTCATTTCTGTCTACTGTTGTCACATCTCATTTCCCATCTACCAACAATCAGCTAAGAAACTTATCCAACACAAGACAACAAGCAACTATTCATGATGGAAGAGTGACTGTTCAACCACTATAGGGGAGACAAAATTCTTATGTTGTTGGTAATTCAGGAACAAGAGCTAATACTTTAGGAACAAGAGGGAATTATTCAGGTCAACAAAGGGTTATGAAGTGTTTTAACTGCCAAGGGGAAGGTCATATGGCAAGACAGTGTCCAAAGCCAAAGAGGAAAAGGGATGCTATGTGGTTCAGGGAAAAAGTTCTATTTTTCGAAGCTCAAGGAAATGGTAAAGTTCTTAATGAGGAAGAATTTGAATTCTTGGCAGATACTGGTATTGCAGAAGGTCCAGTTACATAGTCGGTCATCACACACAATGCAGCTTATCAAGCAGATGATTTGGATGCATATGATTCTGACTGTGACGAGATCTCTACAGCCAAAGCAGTTCTTATGGCCAATTTGTCTAGTTACGGATCAGATGTTCTCTCCGAGGTACCAATCTCTGACAACACTAATAATGATATGCTAAATCAAAGTGTGCAAGAGATGTCGTATTCTGAACCTTCTCATTTTGTGGAACATCCATGGAGATAAGTATAATAGTGCTTAGTAATATCATTCCATACTCTCAATATCTGATTGAATCACAAAATACAGTTGTTCAGGATACAAATTCTTCTGCACAACAAGATGCCTTGATATTATCTATGTTTGAACAACTGTCAAATCAAGTAACTAACTGTAATAAGGTCAATAATGACAACCTAATTGCCAATGAAACCTTATCTGCTGAGCTTGAAAGATACAAAGAACGGGTAAAATTGCTAGAAGAAAGACAAAATGTGGATTTAGGTACTCAAGAAAAGCTTATAATAGATGATATAATTCAGGAGAAAAATGCACAGTTTGCGGATTTTGAAAAAGAAATTAACAATCTTAAACAAACTCTTTCTGAACAATCAAAGGAAAAGGAATTGTTAACAAAAACATTTAATGTTTTCAAAAATGAATCCAAGGAAAAGGAAGCTAAGAATATTGATACAAAAATTGCTTTGGAAAAGAAAGTTAAAGAACTGGACAACATTGTTTGTAAAATGGGTCAATCCACGCAAACTGTGCATATGCTCACGAAACCACAAGTTTTCTATGATAACAACCTGAAACAAGCTCTTGGTTTTCAAAATCCTTTCTATCTTAAGAAAGCTCAGCAGATTAGGCCAATGCTTTATGACGGTAATGTTATTGCTAAGGAAACCAATGTGATTTCAATTGCTGATTCTGAAGAGACTTTGATGCTTGAAGAAGAGAGTCGATCCAAAATGCTTTTAAAACAAAGTGATCCAATGGTCTTAGAAAAGAAAGTTAACATTAAACCAATTAATTATGATGGAGTAAATCGATTATCTGAGATTTTGGTAAACATGTTTGTCCCACAAGAGGAACTTGGTCTGATGAACAGCTCTAACCTATTACGACCAATCTGCTTTTGCCTGTTAAAATTGAGGCTCCTCGGGAACTTCCTAAGGTAAGCCTAGTTAATACAAGCCTTAAAAAACTTAAATACCATCTTGGCCAATTTGACAATGTGGTGAAAAAGCGGATCACACCCAATGCTTTAACAGAAGGGGAATGGGGGTTTGAACACACAAAAGCTGTTTTTCAAAAAGAAATAATTCCAATTTTAAAGACTTTAAAAGACATATTTAATGTTTTTGATAAAGATCTTTTAAATGAGGTAACAGAAGTACAAACAGTTTTTAACCAGATGGAAGCTGTTGTTCAACAATATCAAGTAGACAAATAGTGTTTTGAAATTCAAAGGAAACAATTTTTTATTGAAAACGATCGAATCTTGGATCAAATCATTTCTCAAGATATTGTGAATATTGTTGTGAATTCTTTTGTGGATGTGAATACTTTTGTTAAAGTGAATTCGTCTGTTGTTGTGAATGATTCTGTGAATTATGTGGAAATGTGCAACAAGTGTCTGAAACTTGAAGCTGAGCTTATCAAACAACACAAAATGGTTGAAAAAGATAAGTATAATAGACTTTCAAAGAGATTTTCTGAACTTAAACAACACTGCATTTCTCTTGAATTTGCAATGCAACTCAATAAAGAAATTTTTCAAAAGAATAACACATCTGTGAACCAAACTGAACCTTCATTTAATCAATTGTTTGAATTGAACAATTTGAAAGTTGAGCTTCAAGCAAAAGACATAACAATCGAGAAGTTAAAGGCAAACATTAAACGTTTGAATAACACTTCTACCACAAACAATGTGAATAAGGACATAGATGAGATTAAGACCATCAATATCGAACTGGAACATAGGGTGACAAAACTAATTGCTGAGAATGAGCATTTGAAACAGACTTATAAACAACTCTATGATTCAATTAAACCATCACGTATTCATGTTAAAGAACAAACTGAATCTTTGGTTAATCAATTGAATCAAAAGTCCGTTGAAATTACTGATTTAAATGCTCAACTTCAAGAAAAAGTTTTTGTCATAACAGCATTAAACAATGATCTTAGAAAATTCAAAGGAAAAGACATAGTCGATAATGTTGCCCAAGTATCAAACACTACCACTAGTGCTCCAGGAATGTATAAGCTTGACCTAGTATTTTTGGCTCCTAATGTTAAGAATAATAGAGAAGCTCATAAATACTACCTAAAGCATACTATGGAATAAGCTGCTATTCTTATGGAGGTAGTTGAACAAGCTAAATCAAGAAACCCTTTAGATAGTGCATCTTAATCAGCATGTATGTATGTTAAGCTAATTCAAGAGTTGCTAGGTTATGTTAGAGATACTTTCCCTGATATTCAAAAACCTAGTGAGAAATTTGTTGCGGTTACGCCTATTAACAAGAAGAAAACAGTTCGCTTTGCTGACAATGTCACATCATCATGCAACATTATTAAAGTAACTAACAGACCTATATTGTCTTCTACAAGAGTAAACCCTTCTACTAGTGCTAGCGGATCAAAGCCTTCAGGCAATACAAAGAATGATAGAATTTTGCGAACACCAAGTAGTAATGAGAAGAATAAAGTAGAAGTCCAATATAGGAAAGTTAAATCTAGTTTGAATAAAAGGAACTATGAATCTAAAAATGTCTGTAATGAACATGTTAAGCATCCTGTTAAAGGTGCAAAGGCTCTTTGTTCTGTATGCAATGAATGTTTGTTTGATGCTAATCATGCTATGTGTTTAATTGATCATGTAAATAGTATAAATGTGCGTGCTAAATTTGCCTTTAAGAAAAATAAAAAGGGAAAAGAATGGAAACCTACTGGAAAAGTGTTTAACTCTGTTGGATATAAATTGAAACCCACTAGAAGGACTTTCACCTTAGTTAGAAATGCGTGCCCTTTAACTAGGATAACCGCCACTAATAATTGCCTCTTAGGGTTCCCATTCCTCTTGAAGTAGTTGCACCAACACATGTAGTAACTAGAGTGTATACCATGAGACCTAAAGTACCTAAGTCTGTTCCTAATAGCAAACATAAGGTTGCAAAATCTATGACTGCTAACAGAATGGAACCCGATACATCTCGGGGATCTGATACTTTAGTTGCTCCATCTTATTCTTCTCTTATTGATTGCAGGTTGTCCAAATTGTTCTATGGTATTTGGACTCCGGCTGCTCCAAGCACATGACCAGAGATCGCTCTCAACTCACCAATTTCGTTCATAAATTTCTCGGTACTGTCAAATTCAGTAACGACCAAGTTACGAAGATTATGGGGTGGTGATTATCAGATAGGGAACGTCATAATTTCAAGGGTTTATTATGTAGAAGGACTAGGACACAATCTATTCTCAATTGGTCAATTTTGCGACTCAGATCTTGAAGTAGCTTTTAGAAAACACACATGCTTTGTTTGTAATCTAGAAGGTGTTGATTTACTCTCAGGATCACGAGGAACTAACTTGTATTCTCTGTCCATTAAGGATATGATGGCGTCTTCTCCTATATGTCTCTTGTCAAAAGCCACAAAGACTAAGACATGGTTATGGCATCGTCGTCTGTCTCATTTAAATTTTGGTGCCATTAATCACTTGGCCAGACATGATCTAGTACGTGGTCTTCCCAGACTTAAATTTGAAAAGGACCATTTATGTTCTGCATGTGCCATGGGAAAAATCAAGAAACAATCACATAAACCTAAATTTGAAGACACCAATCAAGAAAAACTATATCTTCTGCACATGGATCTTTGTGGGCCTATGCGTGTTGCAAGTGTAAATGGGAAAAAGTACATCCTCGTCATTGTTTTTGATTACTCTCGGTTCACATGGGTGAAGTTTTTAGCATTAAAGGATGAAGCTCCTGATTTTATAATCAAGTTTCTGAAAATGATGCAAGTACGATTGAATGCAACTGTCAGGAACATTCGTACAGATAACGGAACTGAGTTTGTTAATAAAACCCTGCGAGACTACTATGAACAAGTTGGCATCTCTCATGAAATATCGGTTGCGCGAACTCCACAACAAAATTGTTGGGATTAAAAGCCTTCTTAAAGTTATTGTTGTTAAGGTATTAGTTACTGTTGCTAAGCATAAATTAGTGCTGTTAGTAATCTTAATGAAAAATATGCTAAGTAGTTAGTACTACTAGTTACTACTGCTAGTGTAAGTTACTACTGCTAGTGTATATTACTACTGCTAGTAATATTAGTACTGCTAGAGTAAAGTTAGTATTGCTAGAGTAAAGTTAGTACTGCTAGTGTAACTTAGTACTGTTGGTGAAGATTGAAGAAAACTTTCTAAGTAGTTAATGCTGCTTGTACACAGTTAGTGTTGCTGGTACAAAAGTTATTACTGTTGGTGTTGAAAGTTAATGATGCTGGTATAATGTTACAACTGCTGAAAGATTACAACTGCTGAAAGGATAAAGACTGCACAGAGAAAAGATAAAGATTGCTTATGAGATATGTTTATAAAAGATACGTATAAGTTATTTGGTTAGAAGATCATGATAACTTAGGAAAATATTGTAATCTTATTAGGATTCCTTGGTGTATAAAAGGAGGTCCTAGGGTATAGAATTATATGTATCAAAGTATCAAATCGAGTACATTCATAGAATAGTAATAGATTTAAGGGGTTTGTAAAAACCCTAATATCGGAGAGTTTCGTATTATTGTAATAAATATGGAGCTTCTATTGTTGAATTAAATTGTGTTCTGTGTTACTATTTCATTGAAGAATTTTGTTGATTAAAGATTATATTCCGCATAATACTTTAGTATATAACAAAGTTTCTATCACTAGTTAATTTTGTGGAGGATTTATCTTGCATTAACTATACCTTATACAAGCTAAGGAATTAAGATCATTGAAGTAAGTGAGATCATCAAGTGTATCAGAGTTTGTTGCTTTGAGAAAACTTTGCTAAGAGGACATGGATCAAGATCGTTACATATGATGACTGATCAGATTGTGCCTAATGCTCAATCCAGAGTGAGTATGAGTTTGGAGGATGAGGATGGAACAAGTTTACATCCAGATGTTGATTTTTCTCTATGGAAGTCCATAGGAGAATGGTAAAGCACATCCATAACAAAACCTTATTGAAGGTGTTGAGACGGTAATGTCTCTTAACTGCTGTGCAGAAAATTGCACAAAGGAGTTAGAGCTGAATGCAAGAAGCACTTTATTTGATGGGCATCCCTAAATGATACATCAAATTAAAGGTTAACTCCATCATAAGATGCCAAGTCATTTTGCTGAGGCTGTGAGAAGAGGTTTGGAGGGAATGCTGCTTACTAAAATGACAAAATGATTAGGAGGAATTTCTAAGCTGTAATAGTAGTATGAAATTTTGTTGAATCTTAGCTCACGATGGGGTTTGAGCAAACCTTTGATAGGATTCAAGCTATCAGTCAGTTGGAGATTCATGGTGAAAGTATCTCACAAGAATATGTGAATCAGAAGTTCTTAAGAAGCATGTCATCAGAATGGAACACACATACCATTGTGTGGAGGAACAAGCCTGAGATAGATACATTAAGCTTGGATGATCTTTATAACAACCTAAAGATCTATGAACCAGAGGTCAAAGGAACATCAAGCTCAAGCACAAACACACAAAACGTAGCCTTTGTGTCCTCAAACAACACCAGCAGTACAAATGGAGAAGTTAATACTGCTCATGGTGTTACAACTGCTAGCACTCAAGCTACTGCTGTTAACTCAACAACAATTGACAACTTGAGTGATGCTGTCATCTGTGCTTTCTTTGCAAGTCAACCAAACAGTCCACAACTTGACAATGAGGACTTGCAACAAATTAATCCTGATGATTTAGAAGAGATGGACTTGAGGTGGCAGATGGCTATGCTAACAATGAGGGCAAGGAGATTCTTAAAGAACACTAGAAGAAAGCTTACTGTGAATGGTACTGAAACCATTAGGTTTGATAAGTCCAAGGTGGAGTGTTACAACTGCCACAAAAGGGGACACTTTGCAAGGGAGTGCAGGGCTCCAAGGAACCAAGAAAACAAGAATAGGGAAAGCACAAGAAGAAGTGTGCCAGTGGAGACAACTACTTCCAATGCTTTGATCTCATGTGATGGTCTTGGTGATTATGAATGGAGTGATCAAGCAGAAGAAGGTCCTACTAACTTTGCGCTTATGGATTACTCTTCTACAAGTTCTAAATCTGAGGTATCTATTGATTCAAACTGTTCATCATCTTGTTTGGAAAATGTTAAAATTCTTAAAGAACAAAATGAACAACTTTTAAAAGACTTAAGGACATCTAAGTTAAATACTATTGCTTCTAAAACAGGTTTAGAGTCTGTAGAAGCAAGACTTCTAGTTTATAAGAAAAATGAGTTTGTTTATGAAGAAGATATTAAGCTCTTAAAATGTGAGATTTATTTAAAAGTAGTAGCCATTACAGAGCTTAGGAGGAAGTTGGAACTGGCTCAAAAACAAAAAGATAAAATTCAGCTAACTATAGAAAAATTTAAGAATTCATCTAAAAACTTAATCAAACTACTAGACTATTAGATAGTTGATAAGTGTAAAATAGGTTTAGGGTATAATGCCGTTCCACCTCCCTATACAGGAAACTTTATGCCTCCAAAACCTAATTTGTTATTCTCTGGTCTAGAAGAGTTTGTAAATGAGCCTATAGTTAGTGAGCCTAAAGTTAA
>BQNB010154632.1:0-10284 GCA_026074375.1 Tanacetum coccineum | reverse complement strand
GGTGCTACCGCCTAACGTCTACGAGGTAGGAGGTCCATCTACTGCGGTTGCTGAGGGACCGTCTTTTCCTCAGGTAGCCCCAGGACTTCCTGTGCCTCCGTCCGTGATTGAGGGCCTGAGTACCCGTCTGGATAACCTAGAGTACGGGCATGGGCAGTTAGTGCAGAGGGTTATTCAGGGGAGTGATGCGGAGATAGCAGCTGGTGTTATTATTGGAGAGATTGGTCCGAGAGTCCTCGCTGTGGAGGGGCAAATGCAGGACGAGATGGTTACAGGATTGACTCAGCAGGTTCAGGCCTTGCAGGCAGATGTGCAGCAGAGAGACACGCAGATCCAGCAGCTGCAGACTACTGTTACCGAGATGAGCAGCAGGGAGAGCACGCTGATGCGGTGCATTTTGGGATTGGAGAAACGGATTGCAGCCTTAGAGAGAAGACCACCAGGACCCTAGTAGTCCTATTTGTATTTCATTTTGATTTTTGATTTAGATGATGACCATTTGTATAGCCACTAAACTGCTAGTGTCAGTTAGTGAGGTCATGCTGCCGGGTGTATTTTGGTTTTTGTAAACACCGCAGCCATTCGGATATGTTAGGACTCTTGTATTAGAAACTTAGACTCATTATGATTGGATGTATCGGTCTTGGAACCGAAGATATTGTAACTCTTGGGGGAATTTTGGTTGTACTTGTACTACCCCCGGCATTGGTATTATTATGGAACTAGGATTTTTCTTTTTGATTATGAGTTGGATGATTGTGGTTGTTGATAGGTATATTGGTTAGTCTTGCTGTTAGACTGACCCAATTCCGAGCATGGAACGATTCCGTTTGGTGGATCTTTCGCACGTGTACGATATTATCTTGCATAGTCCATGAGTGGGTATTATTTTTGAAACTTGTTGTGACCGTTGACCAAACTGTATCTAATGATGTTTTGTGACTTGATGATTTTAAAACTGAGAATTGCAATAATGAATTTGTGTGTTGAAAAAATGTCGTTGCGCGAATCCTATTGACTATGTTGTATAAATCGTTTGTGTAAACAATGGAAAAATGTGTTTTTAAATTTCATAAACTGACCCTATGGTGTCTGATTGGTGAGATTCACACTATAAATATATATAATATATAATAAAATATAAAATATATATATAAGTCTAAAAATCAACAAGATCAATGATACCGAGAAGTAGTATAGAGTGTTCCCGGGTCGTTTATCCCCAACGAGGCTGGAATGGAAGATCGGTACAGTCGAAGATTTGAGTTTGAATGAAGGAATTGATTTGGGAGATTGAAAAAGTCAAATTAAACAATAACAAACAAAAACGTTTAAGAAAAACCTAAAAATTATGAATTTAAGCTAAAAAACGAGAGCACGAATCCCGAACAAAGGGGGAAAAACCTAAAATCTTTAAAAATAACCCTACGAAGAAATTTTTGCTTCTAAACTACTCTAGGGATCAAATAACGAAGAATGAAAAAGACTAGACCGAAAACGGAGTTCGTTTGACCCAAAAACGAGTCAAGACAAAAAACCGCACCCGGACCGTGCTTTAAAAAGTAAAAAGTTGTAAAAATGACCCTACGAAAATTTTTATATTTTTCCTACAAACTAGATGATAAAAGAAAATTTTCTAAAAAAGCAAAATATTTTTTTGATAATTTTTGTATTTTTTATGAATTAAATAAACTTTTAACTAAATTAAATTATAAAAAATATTAAACGATTACGAAAAATTCTGAAAAATTTACGAAATACTTAGCACTATAACAAACCTACGAAAAATAAGAAACAAAAAGTTGGCTTAATAAATAAGCCCGAAATAAGCTGTTAACAGCTTATAGGCTTAATGGCCAAAAATGTATATAAATACCAAAGCCCTTGGGACTATAACAGAAAAGTCCCAAGGGCGCAACAGTATGTGTGTTGTGTAAAAGAAAGGTGTACGAGGGTAGAGGACCCGGGTTCGAGTCTTGCTCACCCGGGTAACCCCTTATCTCCTTTTTTTTTTGGAGAAACTTTGTAAAGCAAAGTTGTTAAGCTTTTGGAGCTTAACAACTTTCAAAACTACGACTTTTTTTGAAAAGCTATAAATAAGCTTAAAAACAGCTTGAAAAACGACAGAATGCTTAAAACAAGCTTAACAGCTTATTGCTAAGTCATTTGGACATTTGGGGACATTTGAGCTAAACTTGTACTAAAAAGCTAAAAGGGACTGGCTAGCTTATCCTAGATAAGCACTAAAAGGCTAAATGGGGAAACTAAATAAGCTGAAAAAGGGCTTAACTTACAGAAACTTAAACTAAGCTTAAAAACTAAGAGTCACTACTTTTAACACTAAATAAGCAATGAAAAAGGGCAACTAAGGACACACAGCTTATTACACCAACCTAATTAAGCACTTAGGAACAAAACTCTAGCTCCCCCCCTATAGAAATAAGCTTAATAAGCCAAGAGGGAGCTTAATACCCACAACAGTACTAACTAAAGAGTTAGTACTGTTGGTGTATAATTTGAGCTAAGGGCAAAAAGTTGGCTTAAAAATAAGCCATCAAAAGTGCTTTTTAAAGCCTAAAACTGAGGACACTTACAAAAGAGCTTATTGGCTTTTAAAATAAGCCAAAAGCTTGGGCTTGGTCTTACTAAAAAGCTAGAAAAGAGGGCTTAAAGCTACCCCCTTAGCACCAGGGGAAATTTAAGCTTAAAATCATAGGGGTACATTTGACAGCTTATTTTAGTGTCTAAATAAGCTCAAAATTGAAAGATAAGTTAAAACAGCTAAAGTACACTAGCAAATGGATTTGTGCACAAATTTTGAGCTTCTAAAACACTTATAAACCTGCTGAATTTTTAGAGTGAAAAAGGGCTTTTGCTTTTTTAAAAACTGACACTTAAGTCTTGGCTGTTTTGACTTAACAAGTCAAATGACACAAAGGGTTTTTAACAACTTGTTTTACTCACACAAAAACACAGCTTTTTGAACTAAAACTCAAGATCCCAAGTGCTTATCTAAATAAGCACTTGTATCCTTTTAAAAACACCACAGTTTCAAAGGTGACTAAAAAAACTTTGAAAAACAATTTTCAAACTTAAAAACAGACTTAGATTAGCTTAAAACTTAAGCTAAATCTAACCAAATTACCACAACCCATACCAAAAACCATTTTGACCCGTTTTTAGTGTTAACCCAAACACCCCTTAAATTTTTAGAAATGATTTAAAATCCTATAAAAACTAAATGTAACTAAAATTTTTAAAAGGACTAATACTACTTAAGCACTATTAAACAGTAAAAAGATAAAAAGCTAAAAAAATAAGCACTTAAAAAGAGGATAAGCTAAAGACAGTTTTAAGCTAATTTTAGACAGTTTTGGCAATTTGAATGAAAATGAAGGAAAAAGTAACTAAGAAGCACACTTAAGCATTAATTGACATAAATAAGCACACAAGAACAGGAATAAGCTAAAAATAAGCTAATAAGCTATTTGCTACAGTAACTGAGGGAAAATTTAAAGAGAATGTACCTTTAACCCTTGCTCAAAACAGGGTTTTTTTTTTGGGACCTAATAAGCTCTAGATTCCTACCCAAAGCTTATAAATAAACTTAAACTAAGCATAAACCCAATAAGCCTTCCAAATTAGCTTATTCCTCCATTCTTGATCACACATACAGTAGCTTTTACTCTTTCTTTTTTTGAATTTTTCTTTAAAGTTTTGTTAAAAATAAGTTATAGAATGGCTTATACTTGAGAGCTTAAAGATTTAAAGAGATGATTGAAGCTTAGAACACAATAAAAAGCTTAACTGAATTTTCATTAAAATTGAAGTACAAGTACATGAAAACTTTTAAACTGAAAACTTTAAACTTAAAACACTAAAAACTATTTAAAACTACACTTAAAAACTACTCTTGGCCACAATGGGCTTACAATGTTTTTATAGTAAAACGACTAGGGTTCTTGGAATCTTTGTCTTCATGCTGATGTGCTTCTTTGTAGACACACATTTGAGGTGTGTTTGTTGTGGGTGTGCAAACAAAGCAAATCTTGGCCCTCCATTTTTCTTGCCCTCCAAGTCGAATTTTATGAACCTTTGATCAATTTTGGTGGGAGTTTGGATTGCCAACATGGCAATCCCATGTGGGTGTGTGGGGTTTAGGATTGTGAGGTTTTGGAGTAATGGGAATCATCCAAAGGTATGAAAGTGACTCAGCTTGTGGGGTTGTGGTTTAGGCGGGAAACGCATTGGGGAGTATACAGTACTTTAATAGTTGGGTTAAAGGTTTGTGGGTTTGGCAAACACTGGGCCCCTCTGGTGTGTGTATTGCTTACCACCGCACATCCTTGTTATGTAAATGTTTGGGGATTTGGCAATATAACCCCCAAGGGTTATATAACCCTTTGCACCACTCGGTCTTGTCTATTCATACTTTAGGTTTTGGCAGCTTTGACCTTTGGTTTCTGCTGCTTTTGATCTGTGCCTTGTGGTTTTTAACTTTGCCAATTTGCAGTTTCACCCTTTCTCTTTATTTCTATCTTTTCTTTTATTTAAAATAAGTTTAGGATACAAGTTTAGTCCATAAAACTTACTTTGCTTGACCTTTTGGTTGGAGTTGGAGACTGGTTGACTTTTTGTTGACTTTTTCAGGCTTGGGCTTGGACTTTGACTTGTCTTTTCCTGCTTTTTCATTCCGAGTCTGGTTTTGTCATTTTGGCTTCGTTTTTCGTCCTTTTCTTAGTTATCCGTTCCTGCACAATACAATTAGCAAAACAAGCATATATTTGGCATTTTAAGTCCGTTTTTGGTTATTTTAGCTCATTTTTAAAGGTAAAAGGTATGTGTAATTAAACACATACCAGCATGTTATTGCAGCTTGTTGGAATATGGCTCTAAATAACCGAGAGACACCACCCCCAAAAGCTTGGGTAAATCCTTGCTATTGGTTGACTACATGGTGGGAAACATACTCTCACAAGGTGGAACCAATTAATGGAACCAAATACTAGGAGAAGTCCGAATCATCATGTCCAGATAGGCATACCAAAGAAAAAAGAAAGAGGTCTAAACTTGAGGATGAACCATTTATAAAAGATGGTAAACTGAGCAAGAAAGGAAGAACTGATGAGGTGTCATTTTATACACTTTTTCAGGATCATTTAACCCCCTAAATCATGCAAATATGCTCAAAATACGTGCTTAATCGTTTCTTTTTGTATTTTTAGCACTTGGATGGCATTTGGAGGAAATACACGTGACTTGGGCTCATTTTAGGAAGAAACATACAAGATTACAACTCTACATAAAATTCAAAGAAGAAAAGTCAGGCAGTGGCTGAAGACGGCGTCGCAATTTCTTGCGACGACGTCAGAATGTACAAGCAACGACGTCAGGATCTTTGAGATTGCATCAGAACGTAACTGACTTAATGAAACCCTAGAATATTTGGCGTAGCAACGACGTCACAACTATAAAGCGACATCGTCTCGATTATTTTTCTATATATACAAACTCAATTTTAGGGTTTTAAAGGGTTGAACTTGTGGGATTTGAGAGTCATACTTAGGGTATAAATTTTATCAGGTTTTGGGTCGATTTTATAGTTCTTAAACCCTCTTGTATCAACCCTAACTCCATGTTTTAATCAAGTGAAGATCTTCTATCCCTTTAATCTTTCAGTATGTCTTATTGTTTAATTAATTGTTTTTCTTTGCTTTCTTATAAATGCTAGCTATAAAATAAAAAAAAAATTTAATTAGCGTTTGCTTATGATTTCATGAAAAAATTGATTTTGTAAACTCCTTTTAATATTGCTTCTTGTTGATGTGTGTGCGGTTAGGCTAAACTAGCTATAAGATATTACATTAGCATAGACGTCTAAGGAAACGTGATTGTGTGACAAAGGATTACCATCGCACAGTCTTCATATACCTTGCCTAATATGTTGGATCACCTTTTAAGTGTTTTAATGCATGTAATATACTCTTATGGGCCTTGTAATAGTCTTCATACTACCTTACTTGTGCGTTGCCTTAACGGAATATTACATAGACGGCGGGTTCGTGTAATTCGTTCATGAATTAGAAAATTCTTACACACTACATCACAAGAGTGACAAATAATAGAATTAGGAGGAGCAATTCAAGGAGTAGTGCATGATTAAGTGAACACGTTTGTTTACCTATACGAGTTTCTACATTAGTTTAGATTTAATTTAGTTTACTAGTTTAATTAGTTAAAATCAAACCCCCTTCAAAACTGAGATTTTAATTGTTTTCATAAAAATATAAAAATACAAAAATAATTTTCTTTCAACCCCTAGATCTTAGTTACATTTAGTTCGAACCTTCACATGCTATTCCCTTAGAGAACGATAACAACCCCTGAGTCTTGCCTATACTACACTGCAATTAGGTACTCTGCCTAGGGGATCGTAAAACTTCTGTGAGTTCGCAAAACTCGCATCAAGTTTTTGGCGCCGCTGCGTGGGGAATTGTATAGGTTTTGAATTTTATTTAGCTTTGGCTACTCACATGATTCTTATCAAGTGAGAATTAATTTTTCTATCAATTAGCTTTCTCGTAGTGTATCTTTTCTTTGTGTATTTGTTCGTAGTTTTATTATCAAGTTTCCATAATAGATAACACTGACCCACCATCGCCATTTAGTCCATTAATTTCATTCATCACATAAAAAGTTTGTAAACTCAATTTGTTCCTTGAATCATTAAACTTAGTTCCCCCATTATCTAATATACAATTTGTTTGCACAAAAGAGAACGATGGAGATATAATGTTTGTTGAAATAATTAAAAAGTATGATGATTCTAGCAAAGAGGAGTCAGAAGAGGATGGAATTGCAATAACAAGATAGGAATTAGGAGTAAAGTACTTTGACAGATTTCAAACTAGGAGCGAATTTACATATCATAAGTACTTAATGTGTGCTCTGATTCCGTCCCTGTTCTTGATAAATCCCATTATTGTAGTAGGAAGTCCTTCGAACCTTAAAATACCATGCAACATAGGACATGTACATGTGGAGAAAGCCTACATACATCTTAATTCCCCTATTAATATCATTACTCGTATGCAATACAAATTAGATTCTATGAGGAAAACAATCTGAGCCTAGGGAAGTGCCTAAGGTAATATAGGAATATGTAACTTCACAGAAGAGTTAAAGGATTGCATATCTTGAGGTAATTTACTTATGTTTCAGATTTCATGATTGTTGAGGACATTAGTTCAATTATAGACCCTAGGCTGTCGCAAATGGTACTAGGGAAACCTTTTGTTGAAATAACCAACATGACTCATGATTTATCATTAGGAATAGTAAAGTTTGCAAATGGGGCCGATAAGATTGCTTATAAAATTTCCCATAAGATAGAGCAATTCAATTCGCTGTCAGACTTGGAAAAAGAGCATACAAAATTAGTCTACTTTAGGAATGAGGAAGACAAGAGAAGGGGAGTAGACTACGTGATGAATAAGATATTAGGGTTTTAGAAAGAATGTTTAGAGCTTGGACCCGAATACTTAACTGGACTTGAAGAAAGTGAAGTAAGTGACGAAGGAGGAGTCATGTAAGGAGTGTGACTCCGAGTGTATCTAAAAGACTCATTAAATAAAGAAAAGCGCTTATTGGGAGGCAACCCAATCTTTTATTTTATGCATTCTAGGAGTGTCGTGTGTTTTAATTCTTTATCACTTGTTTTTATATGTTTGAATTATTTGTGATAATGCTTTGTTTTGTCTTTAACTTCATCTTAATTGCAATCAAATGTATTTTACATCAAATAAATTGTTAAAGGAAAATATCCGGTTTCTAAGAACCATTTCAAACACGTAAAATGAATAGTTTATATTAATTCGCGTCTTGTGTCATGTTTAGAGTCATATGATTGTACTAATCGTTCTCGTGATTTATGCAGTAATTTTTCCAAGAAATAACTAATAGGATTTGCGTGTAGAAATTTTAAGAAACGAAAAAAAATATTTACACACTCTGCAGACGGCGTCAGAATTTTTCTTGACGACGTCGCGTCTCCAGCTACAGTAAATTTCGTATTTTTTTATTTTTGAAAAATTAACTTTATATAATTTCCAGAATTTGTAATTTTCTTAAAACTTGCAGAAAACCACAATTACATTAGTACATTCATCCTAACTTTCGCCAGTGTCAAAAACCCTAAATAAATACGCTGTATATCATTATCCCACCAATTTTACACCAGGTGTAGTTGTTTCTTGTCTTTAATTTGCAGGTTATATTTGATGAGGAGAAACCCGAAAGTTCTTAGGATTTTCATGTGGACAATTCTTGGATGACGATTTAGCCGGGATCATTTGTTTCTTCTCCAATATTGAGCAAAACCAGGGGAGTACTAGTTTCTTTTGCCTTTTTCTTTTCCTTTTATTTTTTTGGGGTACTTGTAGAACATTGGGGACAATGTTCAAAATAAGTGTAGGGGGAATAAAGCCTTAGAAACTATTTCTTCATTTGCCTTTGCTTTGTCCTTAAGAAGATGAGTAATTTCTAAACGTAACGTAGAGGTAAGTTTTAACCCAAAATTTAAACTCTTTTTATGCACATACCGATGAAAACTTAGTATTATTAGCGTCTCATGGATAGGAATTATATGACAAGCACAAAAACCCTACCACTCTAAAAAATATCTATCCCAAAAATGTGAGGTTTGCCCCTAGATCTTTAGGAATTAAGCATCCATCTTTGGTGCTTAAGATAGTTTTACCTTTAGCTTACTCGAGTTAGATAATATGCAATCATATTTCGTCGGTTCTTGATTTGATCATGCGTATGTGGTTTTGTCGCTTTTTCTAGGCATTGGTATCGGTTAAAATTATATGAGTGTACCGGTAGTATATTAAATTCTAGAACTTGTTTTTGTGATTCATCCCGAGACTGCTAAGTGAGATCGCATTCGTGTGATTAGGATTTGCTAAATGATAAGAGGCACTAGGATAAACCCTATTTTAACATGTATTTGTTTTATTGGTCTCCTCGTATCATATAACTACCCCACACTTGTATACTATTTTTAGTGCAAGATACTCCTAGTACACCCCTCCGAGCCTATCTCTTTTTTCACGGTTCTTGTAATTTTTCGGTGGATTCCGGATTATTAATCATTAGTCGACGATAAGAATGGTAAAATAGCTAGTAGTGGTGGTATATGATCTGATGAAGGATCCTCAGATGGATCAGACTACGTATAAGATGCGCGTGAGTAATCAAGTGATGCGGGTGTATAGTCAGGTGATGTGGGTATCAATGCGGTATCAATATGAGTAGAAGGTGGAATCATGGAAGGTGTAGTGTCAGAAATAGTGGTAGGGATAGTACCAAACAAGATAACTCGTCCAGTAGATATCCCCACACTCTCCTCTGACGAATCTGATGAAACTGAGATAACAGAGATAGCCATGACCTGCACAAGAAAAAATTATATAAATATCCTTTATACCAACCATGCATAATGCGGGAAAAGAATGATCAAATAGGTAAATGAACAAATGAAGGAATGAATAAATCATCGAATGCAGTGCCGCGAAAAGATTGCAATATAATTATAGTAGTATTAGTTATACTTAGTATTTAATTACATAATACATATACATATTACGTATATGTAAAATCACGTAAGGCACATATAATCACGTAGGATCACATACTGGTTATAGACCAGACCTAGTTATACTACCTGGTTCTCTATAACCTGGCTCTGATACCAATCTGTCATACCCCTAAATAGGGTCCCGTCCGATTAAGCGTCCAGGGATGTGACGTCACTGAATATCTCAAGTACAAAGCATAAAGAATGACCTCTATGGGTATGTTTTTAAAAATAAACACCGTTGCATAAATTTAAAATATTAATAAGTTTACATTGATCAAATTTAAAAGATTCACAATTTAAAATGCGGAAGCTTAAATAAGTTCAACAATGGTATTTAAAAACATAGATAATATTTTGTAAACCGGTCCGGGCAAATAGACTTCACATAAGTCAAGCAACGACATCCATGCTAAGTACCTAAGAAAAACATGCTTAAAACGTCAACATAAAGTTGGTGAATTCATAGGTTTAGTTCAAACGTAATTAATGTGGACCACAAGATGTTCAAAACGTATGCGACAATTATAGGAGATACAACTTCACATAAAGAGGCATTTACGTTGTGCTAAGCTCATGACACCGAAGCTAATACTAAAAGATAGCATGTACACTGCTATATAAGGCTTGCCCTTCAGGTGTGC
>BQNB010154631.1:0-15493 GCA_026074375.1 Tanacetum coccineum | reverse complement strand
TTTTATTTTCAAAAATAATTAAAAACTTTAAGTTTTCTGGACCTGGGCGTTTGACGCCGTCAGGGTTGTGGTGACCCCGTCACAGGTGTCATGGTGACGGCATCGCATGTTAATCGTGACGCCGTCTCCACAGTCTGTGAAAACGAAATTTTTGTTTTGGATGAAAAACTTCATGTCCTTGATTCCATAAGTTAATTCCTGTATAAATGACTATACAAAACCTGAGATTTAACAATTCAATCATATGACTCGAAACTGACACGAATTAATCTAAACAATTCATTTAACATGTTTAAATTTGGCTCAAAAGCCAGATAAATTCTCCTACACTTATTGTTTGCAAAATACCTTTGATTGAAATTAAGACGAAGTTAAAGACAAACAAAACATGATTACAAGATAGTTCAAACATAATAAAACAAACCATGAAGAATTAAAACATACATGACACTCCTAACATGTGGGAAAGTAAATTGGGTTGCTTCCTAAGAAGCGCTTTCTTTATTAACGAGTCTTGTAGCTAGACTCGAAGTCACACGTCCTTATATGACTTCTCCTCCATCATCCACTCCTGTTAAGTACTCGGGTCCAAGCTCTAGGCATTCATTGTAAAATCCTAGTATCTTGTTCATCACATACTTTACTCCTCTTCTCTTGTCTTCTTTATTCATAAGATAAACTGATTTGGTATGTTCTTTTTCTAAATCCGACAGTGAGTCGTATTGTTATATCTTATGGGGCATCTTATAGGCAACTTCATCGGTCTCGTTAATGAATCTTACAACTCCTTTGGGTGGGTCGTGAGTCATGTTGGATATTTCTATAAAAGGTCTCCCTAGTACCACTTGTGACAACCTAGGGTCTATGATTGAACTAATATCCTCGACAATTATGAAGTCTACGACATAGGTAAAGTTTCCTACGAAGACATGCATCCCTTTTATCCTTCTTATGAAATTGCTAATTCCTCCATTTTCATCTTCCCTAGGGTCAAGTTTTCTTCTCATGATCCAGTGGTACATCATTCGGGTCATGATATTAAGAGGAGAGTTGAGGTCGATGTAAGCTTTTTCGATATGCACGTGTCCAATATTGCATAGGATCTTAAGGTTGCAGGGGCATACTTCTGTGATGATAGGGTTTCTAAGAAATATTGAAGGGATTGGGCCACTTATTAGGTACCTATGGTAGGTTAGTTCATTCCTAGTCGGGAAAGTGTCGAAGTACTCTACTACTGTTTCTTCTGTCGTTACCCCTTCTCCTTCATCAGGATCCTCATTTTGGGGTTCATCATCATCTCATATGATCTTGATGAATATCACTTCTCCATCATCCTCCTTAGAGCAGACGAATTTTGTATTGGGGGATTGGGGAACCAACCTGAGCGATTCAAGCATCGAATTTAGCTTACGTACCTGTTATGTTGCGATAGAAGCTAATGGATCAGGTTGTGGGTGTGGGTTAGAGTTGGTGTCTCCGGGGTTGTCTTCTTTTTGCTCGACTTCCGGCTCATTAACTTGGGATTCATCGGGCTGCTTGGGGTGGATTGAGATGGCGTTGATTGAACTATGGATTTGTGTTGAGCATTGCGGTCTATTATTAGGTAAGAACGAGCAGACGAAACTAGATAGGTCCTCAGTTTTGGGTTCTTAATCGTATCACTAGGTAATGTGCCCGCTATTTGATCGGTGATGGCTTTCAACACAATATCTATTTTGTTGGTCATCTCGCCTTGTTGTCATTTGAAATCGACTTCAAACTTAGACAGTCTAGCGTCTTGAGATGCCATGAACTCAGAAACCAGTCCTTCTATATGTGATTGGTTGTTAAAGTTTTGAGGACGGTTGTTGGAGGGACGGTTCGGGATTGAACCATTCGGTTGGAACCGGTTAGGTGGGTTTGAAAAATTATTTTGAGAATTTTAAGGTTGTTTCCACCTAAGGTTCGGGTGACTTCTCCATGACGGATTATAGGTGTCACCAAGATTGTTTTGCTCTGGCTTAAAGGTATACCACTTACTTCCCGCTTCATCGGTACGCAAGGATGCGTACTCAACAAAGGCTTGTTTGGGGTTTTCCATGCAATTTTGAGTGTCGTGGGGTCCACTGCAGATTTCACATGGGGTAGTGATTTTGTTTACTTAGGTAGGTTGTGTCGGAGCAAGATCAGCTTCCATCAAACATTGGACTTGATTTTCAAGCTCGATTAGACGGTGGTCGGATGTACACAGGACATCTTGAGGCAAAGTGATTGCCTTGACCGGCTTAGCGAAATCCCTTAGGTCGTTTCAACTTTCATTGTCATAGAGGGCGAGGTCCTCTAATATTGCCCAGGATTCTTTGGGGTTGAGGTCACGAAGCTTACCACCGGCCGATTGGTCAATGGTTCGTCTTGTGACGAGATTGACATAGTCATAAAAATTTTGGACTTAGAGCCAAAGGTCTATGCCATGATGAGGGCATTTTTGGAGTAAGTCCTTGAAACGAGTCCATACTTCGGATAGAGATTCTCCATGATGTTGTTAGAACATTAGGATATCATTGCGGAGTTTTGCGGTCCTTCTCGGTGGAAAGAATTGAGCAAGGAATCGGGTAGTAAGATCCTCCCATGTGGAGATGGATCATGATGGAAGGCATTCAAGTCAATTGCTAGCTTGGTCGCGTAGGGAAAATTGAAATAAACGCAGATGCGTTCTTTCCTTATTTTCACCGTCAAGGTCAAGTGAGTCCACAAGTTTAAGGAAATCCTTGAGCTGTTGATTTGGATCCTCAGACCGAAGTCCGTGGAATGAGCATCCGTTTTGCACCAACCGGATGGTGTCGGATCGAAGAGGTACCACGTTGTTCCCTTCGGGGAGCTTGATGGTATTCCTATAGCCTTCGTGGCTTTGTTTGGAGTAATCTCCTAGAGTACGAATAGGATTCTCGTCTCCCATGGTGGTTGACGAGAATGGGTTACGAAACAGATAACACAAAGAAAAGATAGACTACAAGAAAGCTAATATGCGGAAATTAAATCTTACTTGAAAGGATTCAAGCAAGTAGAACTAAGCTAAACTATGATCAGAACCTAACTATTCCCAAGGCGGCGACGCCAAAAACTTGACGTGCGGTCGTCGTAGGACTTCTACACGAGAAGTTTTACAACTCCGTAGGCAGTGCACCTAATCGTTGTAGTGTAGTATAGGCAAGAATCGGGGTTGTTTATCGTTCACTTGAGGAATAGGTTAGGAAGGCTTGATTACGGTCTAACAGAATTCTAAGGGTTGAGAGAAGATTATTTTTGTATATTTATATTTTATGGAAAACAAGTAAATCATATAGTTGGAGAGAGGTTTGGTTTTAGCTATTTAAACTAAATATTAACTAAGCTACTGGTGATAACAATAAGATAAAAGCCTGTGTTTATTTAATCATGTATTACTCCCTAGATTGCTTCTCCTAGTGTTGTTACCTTGTCACACTTGTAATGATCTGTGTAACTATTTCCTAAAGCATGAACGAATTATACGAACCCGCCGTCTACTAAGTATGCCGCTAGAACAACGTACATGCAAGGTAGTATAAAGACTATTACACGGCCCATAGGAGTACACTAAGTCCATGTGAAATATATTATGAGTGGATCAACCATATTAGGGGGCAAGGTAGTATGAAGACTATTACCCGATGATCTCCTTTCTACACAATCACGTTTCCCTAGACATATCAACAGCGATGCAGACAAAAGCTGGTTTTCTAAGACCTAACGTGCACATCCATCACAAGAAGCAACACCACTAAGATCTACATTCTAGGTTTCATACAATCATAAATAAACACAATAGGAGGTTTAGCCAAGCATGTTAAAGATAAAGCAAGAACAATAAATCAAACAACACATAGACATATTGAATGATTAAGTAAACCTTACTTGATTAAAACATGAATTGGAAGAGGTACAACAGGGTTTTTAGGCCCTAAAATCATCTCCTATAGCTGCTAAACAAACTAGGGTTCGTACCCTCTTTTTATTCTAAAGTTGCACACTCAAAACCCTAAATTCAGGTTTTTATATATAGGAAAAACGCTATGACGGCGTCGCGTTTTAATCGTGACGCCGTCATGAATAGAATATTCTAGATATTGTGCTGGGTCGTGGTACTGTGACTCCGTCTTGAGATATGGTGACGCCGTCTTGATCTTCGTGGTGACGGCGTCACGTTATATTTGTGACGCCGTCCCCAGCCACTGTAGAGACATTCTTGATAGATGTTGGTGTAGGTTCGTAGTCTTGTTTGTTCCTTCTCTAAATGAGCCCAAGTCACATGGAATTTTTAAAAATGTCTTCCAAATGCGAAATACCTGAAAATGAACGATTAAGTACCTATTTTGGGCATAAATGCACGATTTTGGGGGTTAAACGTCCCTAAAAAAGTGTATAAAATGACACCTCATCACAATACATCATAAATCTCGGTTTTATTTCACCGTCTTCACTATCATAATTCCCATTGCATTGTGTTATTTCCCGACCATTACAGAGATAGAAAATTTTCCATTTGACACTTGAAATACAAAACTTTACACGAAAGCAACTAGCAAATTTGATTAAAATAGGCTTAATCTACACGGTAGGCTAAGGTGCAAAGGTGTAACGAAACATATAATATGGTGTAGAAAAAGAAAGGAATGGCTCAACAGGTTGTTCTAGGTGATTTTACTCTAAAAATAAGAGTAATCAAAGGGTTACACGGGAGTTAACTAACCAGTGTAGTTAGTTATTTTTATGACATGTAGGCTATTTGGTTTAATCCTAGAAATTTATTAGTTGAACATGTTCCTCCATCTAAATCCATAGTACTCATCATTGCGGTCTCAAGTGATATACCAGGCCAAGTTCTAAAGTCCACTACATCACTAATACACTTATATTTTTGTGGAAATTTTAGGTAAACAATTGGAAACAGAATAGGCTTAATTCTCACAATATGTATCAAGGGTTATAGTGCACTAGGTAATGTAACTAGTGATTTTTACAAAAGTCATGCTAATTTTTTTAAAATTTGGCCTATTTTAAAGTATTTTTAAGCTCGTAGCATGTTATTTTGTAAAAAAGAAGACAAGTACGTTCTAATTCTCCATCCCCCCACTTAAATTATATAATGTCCTCGTTGTATGGATAAAACAATTAAATAATAAGGGAAAATAGAATTAGAACGGAAAACTCCCTGATGTTTTGCTCATGATAATTCTCCAAGATGAGTTCTTGAGAAAAAAGTGTGTTGACTAGGGCTTCAGAATGCCCGGATAAGTTCAGCACATGTCTTTTTCAAAATATACCATATCATAGTCTCATCAAGGTCCCGCATAAAAGATTAGAAGACAAGTGCAACTTCTATCTCGCTACAATGGTACAAGAAAACAATTAAACACACAACTGTACAGGGATCAATAGGCCGTATCCCAAACCTTAGGATACGCCGTATGGTTCCTATAAAAACAATTAAATACTAGAAATTAAATATTAAGTTTTAAAACTGATAACGTCCAGACACATGTATATGCCATATCCAGAGGGTTTCGATACGCCGTATAGAGTGTCTGGGAAGACAGACTCATATAACAAACAATTAAAATGCAACAAACAATTAAAATGACCGGGTTGTCTCCCGGGAAGCACTTTTGTTTACAGAAAAGGCTTTAAGTTAGACTTGCCCCAATTTAATCCCATCCTTATAAAACAACTTGGGGTCGAACGGGATGCCAAATGGCACATACAAATTCTTAATAAGATTTATTGGCGTCCCTTTGTTATGAAAATTACAAGTCATGATATTAATATTTAGTTTCTTGATAAAAGTTTTAGTTTTGAAAATTTTATTAGATGTATCATGACTTGTTTTCGAAAGCTTATTTGACCCTTGTACATTGACATTTATTACATCAGGTATTGGTATGACAGACATATCCCCCGAAGGTCGCTCAATATCGATTTTATCATTATCATTGTCCGTATTCGATTTTAGATCATCGGGATAAATCACGTTAAAAGGAAATAAATCATTAAAGTATAAAACATTTTGTTCCTTTTCATCACATTCGGACAATGATGTTTCATTATTAAATTCATCGATATGTTGAGGACTTATAATATGTTCAGTTAAGAAACCTGATTTAGACGTTAGAGCATCATTGTAAACAATGGCTGGAAATTCATTCTCAAAATCTTTAAAGAAGTCTAAATCATTAGAATAACTGACCTCAGGCTCGGGTGATGGAAAAGAAGGCATATTGACCTTATCATTATCATTTTCCGAATCCGTTTTCAAATTGTCGACAAAAATTATTTTATAGGAAAATGAATTTTCGTCATAAATTACCGTGTAATCTTCGTCGTCGGATTCGTCAAACGATATTCTAAAGTCAATTCCATTGTCGTTAAGAGGACTTACCGTGGGTCCACATGGGAGTGCTGCATCGGATGTATTATCAAGGACTATGGCTGGAAATTTGGTTTTGAAGTTTGTAAAGTAGTCGTCCTCATCTTCACAATATTCCATCTTACCGTACGTGGCAGTTTGCCAATTAAACGTCTCACCCCGACTTAGAGCTTTCTCCTCTTGAAGTCTGATGTATTCCTCCATAGTGATATTGGGGTTGTCCATTCTAACCTGTAATAAAATAGCTAGGAAAGAAAATGGTCAAATAGCCTAATACGCCGTATTCAGTAAACTGAATACGCCGTATTGATGATAGAGTCGAATACGCTGTATTGGTTTGAAAAATCTATACGTCGTATCTAATAAATTGAATGCGCCGTATTGAGTACTCGACTTAGAGTATTACAGAAGACTGTAATAATGCAGAAAATAAATACGCAATATGTAAATATATACAATGTACACAAGCAAACAATTACAAATAGAATTTAAACAATTATATTATACTAAGCTAAAATAATTAATGGTTAGAAATACTAATAAGAATAAGGTTTAATTAATTCACTCCCCGGCAACGGCGCCAAAAACCTGATGTGCTGTCGTGTAGGGTCAATTATTTGATTATCAAGTTTTACATTTATATTTAGCCGACAAACCTAAAACAACACTTTAACGAGCAGTGTACCCGGTCAAGATGGAGTCACACTAAGAGTGAAACATTAATCCTAAATTCTATTAGTATTTTAATTAGTTCTAATTAGTCTATTTACTGGTTAAACCTATGCTATATACGTTGTCTAATGATATAGGGGTTTTCAGCCTGAGAGACTGGCACAGGTTTGGTGGAGACAAATATCAATTCAATAGACAATAAACACAAAAGAAGAAAATTAGAAGATAGAAAAGTGGTACAAGCAAAATGATAGAAAACTGTATTAGCCATATTAAATTCAGTTCAATGTTGGTTTGTTTGTTTTAGTGCAATGATTTACTTATCTCGAAGCGGCATATCATTCTTAAGACTTAGGCGGGACATCATCCTAAGACCTAGTCACGATTACTCGTGTCACAATTAATGCATCCGCATAAAGCATCCTTTAGTTTAATTATATTTTATCTTAGGGAATCAAAGCAGTGGTGATCCTGTTAAAAGCCTAGCCCAACGGGACTTTACCCACTTATTGTTTGATGGTGTTTTATATACTGGTAGTCCACTAATCAAATCTGTATCAGTTAATTAAGAGCGTGATTGCTGAAACATAAACAGGTCACCTACCGGTCTAACTAAGCTTATAATTCAGAGACAAAGACAAAACATTATTTGTGATCCTATTGGTCCAGTAATATAAAACACGATATGGAGAGCTATCCCGGTATCTAGATTACTTGGTCCGTATCACTAGATCCAGTTGAATGATAGGTCGCATATTCAAATACATAAACAAGTATGAGGTGATAAACATAATTAAACAATCAATGATAAATTAAGAAATTGATTTTATAAACAAACCAAACATTGAACTTTCATTAAGATGGCTAATACCCGACTACAACTATTTTAATTATACAGAGCGGTAACAAACAATGAAAATCGAACGATTAAGAGAGTAAAAATTACATGATGTCATCTATGGATTCGTGATCAATGCGTGACCTTGGTGGCTGATCTTCTCTGCTAAAATTCGTCTTCAATGAGTATGGTATAAAGAATATGATATTACACACCGAAAACTCATTTTTGAGTCTTCCATTTATAGTGTCTGAAAAAGACTCGATACGCTGTATCTGGTAAGGTCGATACGGCATATTGGGCTAGATTCCTTGGAGTGCGCGCTACGTTCTTAATCAATCAGTGATATATTTCCCAATTTACTTTATTTACTGTATCTTCAAATAGTTATCTTTGTGGATACGGCGTATGGAAACATAAGGGATACGCCGTATTGGGAATTGGCCAAATGCGTTTTCTTGTGAAGTCTTGGCGCGGATACGCCGTATCTCTTTCGTTGGATACAACATATGTAGTCAGAAATAAACATTCTTCAAATATTTTTGTTTTAGCTCCAAATTATGCGCCTTTTAGCTTGTCTTCACAAAACACTCCTGGCTTATTGCATTTATCAACTTTAAAGCAATTAAGTATCAAATAATGCAATAATTATATAAAAGTGTCCAAAACAGATAGGCTAAATGATATAATAAAGTGACGTTATTTGATGTCATCAACTAGCAAACAACATAATGAATGTTGAGATATAGTCCATGAAAGAAAATGATTTTGGAATTTGATTGATCTGTCATCAATTGGTAAGACTGAGAGGTTAAATTAGTTCTTCTAGGAGAAGACTAATATGGACAGACATGTACACACATTTAAACGCACACCTATTGGTAAGGGTTTTACTTATACTTAAGCGATTGACTATGATTAAAACTTCGTTTCATTACAAGCGTTAAATAAATAAAGATATCACTTACCATACTTGATTTCATGAATATGAAATATGACAATTAGATGTAAAAACTCCTTCTTGAATGATTACCTTTGCGAGGACGTTGAGTAATCAAAAGGGTTTTTGAATCCAAGTTATCTTTAGAAAATGTGCAAGCTGCAAAATCCAAGTGTGGATTGGAGCATGAATATAGGACCTGAAATCTTAAGTTTAAATCAATTATTTAATTTTGATTGAAACAAAGATAACTCCTGAGTACACCTTAAAGCTAGTCGGAGCATTATGTTTTGTCCTTCTTATATCTCATATGTTGTCAACATATTGGAAATGATATTTCACCTAAGCTGGATTTTAATTCTTAGTTTGGAATAATATTTCTATCGAAAGATATACGAAATAAAACATACAACCTTGAAGCATATGTTCATTTTGATAGACATACGCGATTAATAAGTCTAACACAATGTGACACATCATTGAGCAAGACTCAGAGTTCTGTCTCACCTGATGAGATTGAACACATGCATGAAAACATTTAGTTTCATTAAAGGTTTCATTATGTATGTCATGATATGTATTAGACTAATTGTAACACTTGCATAAATGCAAGATGAACTGGCAACCATAGTAACTAAGTGAAAGTCATTAGACTACTATTGAAAGAACATTCTAAATGGCTTGCAAAGGACTAAAGACATGTTCATCATTTACGGATTTTTAATAAGGAGATTAGTGTTGAGTTAATACACTAATGCTTATTTTGATTGAGATGATTCTCAATCCTAGTCATAGCAGAATTTCATCATAAATGATAATACTGCTGACTAAACATGCTTGATTGAAAGCATTGTTGCACTATTTATTAAAGAATAAGAATGCTTCACAGTTTGGGAAGCTGTTAATAAATATGTCTTAAAGTACGTGTTTTACTTGCTTCAAACAACCTATGTAATGTATTGTGGCGATGCTAGTATTATTGTATTAGCACTTGAACGCACATATACAAAATGACAATCATCGTTTTATTCAAAACCTTCACTGCATGTGAGTTTTGAAACAAGTATTCTCAAAGTTCACTCAGATGACAACTTAGTTGGTACTTTTTACAAAGTCAATGTCTTGTACCAAACATGTTTATCATGCTAGGAACATTGAACTTTGACCTGCTAAGTAGTCTCATGTATATCTATTTTTAGTATTTGGATAATGGAGCGTCAAGCAATGAATTGATATACCTGGTATGATCGTCTTCATTTATACAACTGTGTTCTATAGCATGTTTAAATCCATGAATAATTTATTTATTCTAAATCGTCCATTGTCAATTGATGATACGAGAGTATCATTGAAATAAGGCATATGTGAGTGTTTTGGTCATATTCATATAGTATGAATATTAATGGATGATACCGCTAACATCATTTGTTGTTCATTGGATGAACATTGGACTGACCCAACCTACGAGAAATCACTACATGGATCGACATCAATAGTAAATCTCGCAAGCGGTTATGTCTCTCATCCTTAGACTTGAGATGCATGTAGGTTTTGTATGTGTGGAATGTCAGTCTTTGATATGGTTTAACGCTAACCTGAACAAGGCTGCTATAAAGGCCATTTTCAGGAGGGATGTGAAACACATGACGAACAAGTGCAATCAAAATAAGATTTGTTCCTCCACATGTTTTGGAGTTAGATACTACTGGGCCCCTTAATGATTTGAACAGATGTATGTGTGGCTGTACCCAAATGTAATTAAGATGATACTTGATTAATTTAGTAATCTAGTTCAATGTCTTTATCGAGAAACAAAATGTTAAATGTTAGAATGACTCATGATCTGTGTCTAATGTTCAACATAGTATCTGAAACAAACGGAAGATTGATATCTAAACCATTTAAAATGAGATGTTTGACAAACTATCCTCATATGTTTCTAGGGGCATTGGTGTGTTGCTAGACGCTAACCTTTGCTTGTATTATTACTTGATTATTATGACGTGCGCAAGTGGGACCTGTTGGAGTATGCTCGTATCATAATAAATAATTATACGGCTAGACACATGTGAGCCTATGGGGTCACACACATATACACTGAGGCACCACTTTATATATCATGTTTATTGTATTTATAGTATATAAATAACCTACGTAACGCGAGATCAATATCGGGCCTCTAATAACTAAGTAATGGACTTAGTTTATTGGACTAGAGAAAACAAATGGCAAGCCCATTTGGGCCCATGAAGTGGCCGGCCTAAAGGGGTGTAGGAGGAGGAGATAAGATTAATTTTATAGGTAAATATATTTGACACCTTCTCATAATTTTGGTTAACATGTTTACCAAATATATCTCCCCCTTTCTCTCTTCCTTTTACACGGCACAAAACAAATCCAAACTAGGGTTTGTAGTTTTCTTGATCAATCACTTAAACATTCAAGGTGCATTCCAAGGTTACGGGTTTAGGACTAGCATCCAAGTGGTATACGGTGAAGTGTAATGTGGATTATTCATAGAGATGATCTCCTTTGATCACTTAGTTTCTTAGGTGGTTCGCGTATAGGTAAAGGTCACCACTAGATTCTACTGATCACGCTACAAAGGTATAATTATTGTTTGTTATCTCTTGATTATTCATATGACTCTATGGATCCGTTGATAGGTGCATGATCCACTGCGTTTATTATTATTTATATGATATTTATTTGTCTCAGCATCTATATGATGTCATTCTATAAAGAATGACATATCGGGAGGTACTTGAGTGCATCATTTTAAGGTACTTTAGTGCATCCATTTGAGTTACTTTAGTGAATCCATTTGTATCATAGCAGGGCATCCATATATCTTCTTCCATTTTTGTGGCTTCATATCTTCATGGTTAGATTTGCTCCATTGATGTCACGTAGGTCTCAACAATAACGAGCATTAAGTGTGTCAGAGCTCACTCAACAAATGTGGGATGCCAAGAACATGATGTGTGTAGCTGATCTACATTATGGATGATACCTCACCGAATTCTCAATGTTTAGAGGCAAGATGGGCACTATGGAAGTAGACGAGCAGATGATCAATGTTTAGAGTAAGAAATCGTCCTACGTTGTTGAATGGATTCCCAACAAAGGAACATTTATTCTAAAGGTGGGTGTTAAATGACATGTAGTTGAGGTCTCAAATCAATGGCTTGTTGTTAAATACACTTGGATCATCGGTTTTTGAAGCAAGGCACACGACTGCTCAAGTTATCTGCATCCATGACGTTAATTAGATAATCATATGATATTTTAAGGGCATCTGTATGTACACCATCTTAAGGTAATTTAAGGGCATCTGTTTGTTTGATTTAAGGGCATCTGTTTATTTAAGGGCATCTGTTTGTTTAAAGGTATTTGTTTGTTTAAGGGCATCTGTTCGTATGATTTAAAGGCACCTGTTTGTATGATTTAAGGGCATCTGTTTGTTTAGGGCATATGTTTATATGTGTTAATCTGTTTGTATGATTTAAGATAATTTAAGAGAATCTTAAGAAAATTTAAGGGCATATGTTTGTTTCATTGGTGCATCTACTATATATAATTAGTGCATCAAGAATACATATTACGGCATGAATGTTTTTTTTAGGTTAAATAAACAAATAAAGTCTTTAGATAATAAAGGAAACATTGAAGGTGGATGATTTTAAAACAAAGATGGAAGAGATGCTAGCATATTCACCAAACAAAACTCTTGACAAAGTGGATTTTGTAAGATATTAATAATCACAAAATATATTCAATAAATAGTAGGTAAATAAATATCATAACATGGTTAAATGATTATAAATAGGCGTTTTTTCGATTAACAAGCCAATGGAAGACTCAACTCACTTCTACCTTATTACTAATATAATCATTAGATATGTAAAATACTGTTCATCTAAACAACTATAGATGGCCCAGGCCGCTCATGTTAGTCCAGCCCAAAAACAAAATCCAGTCCATTTTTTCCCTTTATACTCCTCATTCGCCAGACTCCCAGATAATTTTCAGTCGTTAGTCCCATCGCCTCTCTCTCGATTCTCACATAATCTCAAAACCCACCAATCGCCCATGCTTTTGATGATCGATCACAGCTTTAATTGATTTCTTTTAAATGATGTGATTGTGATTTTAATTGATTTGCGGCTAACGAATTGAGGATTTGAGAGTTTTGGTCTTGATGAGAGATGGAACTGAGTTGTGCAAGAGGAGTTTCTTCTTGTGAGAATTAGGAGTTTTGGGTGCCGGATTTTCCATTGATTTCCATGGAAAGGTGAGTATTCTTGCATTTATTTTTCTTATTGTAACTTTTTTGTTGTTCTATTATGGGTTCCGAGGAGGTATTCGTTGTGCCTTATGGTTAATTGGCAGCACGACAACGGATTTAACACCTAATTAGTATATTTATAATGTAAGGAAAAATCCATTCTTGCGTTATAAAGTTTATGGGTTTAGGTGTGTTGTTGCTGGTATGTTATTGTAAATGTATAATACGACAAGAAAAGTTCTAAACGGCAGGTGTTTGGTGCCGTTTCTAGTTAGCGATGTCACTTTCATGTATTCTGTAAGCGGAGTTTTATTGTCTCCCGTATCTTGGCAAGGCAACCATAACCACATTGTCGTTGCAGCCATGGCGGGTGTTTCACACTGCTTACAGATGATGATAACTTAAAAAGAGACCTATAAGCTATCATTGCATTTTACCTGGCTATGATGATCCTCTGATTGTGTTATGCTGCCGTAGAAAGTGGAAGGATGGCAGAGTGCGAGAACTGCTCGCCTCAGCAACCTCCATGACCATAGACACGGCATCAATTAATCTGAGCTAACTACTATCAATTGATGCCTTTTTGATATGGGCATTATCAACCATTGTGGTTTCAACTATGGCCTGTTTTTATAGACCGGTCCAAACCGGAAGCCAAAATGAAACACCAGACCGTGGCATATTAAAATAACGTTGTTTTGGGCGCTGAATATTAAGCGCAAATGAGTGTCATTTTGCCAACGGGTTGTTTCCTTGCTCAAGCGGCCTAAAAAAATTGGTGAGGCAACTTATTACGGTTGCAGCCATGGTGTATGTACCCTCTTTCTTTGGTTTTTCAAACTTACCTTGTTGCCGTTTCTTCCAGCCGTGAATTTTTTTTGGTTGTTTGATCTGCTTAGTGGCAAAAGATTATCCTTATCAGATGTGAGTGATAGGCATATCGATCGTAATAGGCTGTGATGACTTCGAGTGGCTTTGATAAAGCTTAGATTGTCCGCATCTTGGCGAGGTAACTTATTATGGTTGCAGCCATGGCGGATGGACACTTCTTACAGTGTGCTTCCTTGATGTTTGCAACGTGAATTGCTGTTGGTTAAGGCGTGATTAATGTTGACATTTGTGAGAAAACTTTGTTTTCCTGACAATTCTAAAAAAACTTTGGAATCTGTTTCGTATGGATTTTTATAGGTTTTGGAATTATAAAAAATGAACAAAAACTTTGCAAATTGCTGTAAAAGTAACTGATCAGGTGAGTTCAATGGTGACGTTTCCAAAATATTCAACGACCAGTTTTGCCCCGTTTGGTGTTTGACTTAGCAAAATAGCTGCCCCGTAGATCACGTGCTACTTTTGCATCTCCCATTTCTACCCCCGGGATTAAGAAATCAACCAATAAAGGCACCATTCTGCTTAATCGGGTCACATTAACCAGGACCAGCAAAAGGTAACGGGTGGTAAAATTTTATTTATTGCAAAATGGGTAGATTAGAAACTATGCTAACCAGTGAAGTTTAGCTGATTTTGACGCGGTAATTGATTTGAGCATAATGTCGATACAGTTTCAGTTTTTTATATTGATTTCTTATATAGATTTTGTTCTTTTGTCAGGGTATTCATTGTGGGATGTCATGAGTCTAAACGTATTTCATGAAGGTGCGACTATTTTTGTACAGGTCATTAACTGATATTGCATGGACATTACACTCTACACCTTCTATCTTTAGTGTTTGGTAGTACAAGCTAATTTTCATCCCCAAGCTCCTTCGAGGTCTAAAGCCACGGGACAAAAAATATTGAAGAATTTGTAGCATTGGTCTAGACAGAGATAATAATGACATAAGGTATGTGGAAGTTTTCTAATACAATGCGTCTAATTAAGTAGCGATCCATGAGATAACAACAAGAAGATTAGAGGCGTAGTCGATAATTAATTAATCATAGAGCTGATGCTGATGTAGACACCAACAACATGTTTTAATCATTGAAATCTTCATGTAACAGTTTCTCGCAAATTTTAATATGTTCGATTTACTTCCTTAAACACTAATGTGCCGATTTTGTTTTACCCCTGGCTTATAGATCCTCCGTCTATGGCCAAGACCATAACAACAGCCAGGGATGTGCACGGTTCAATTTGCATTGGTTTTTGGCTAAAATCGAAACCAAACTGAAATATACATTTTTTATAAAATAAAAGACCGAAACCTTTGGTTAAATTAACGCCCCGCAGCAACACGCGGGTAATCTTGCTTGTTGTATACAATTTGAAGACTCTAGAAGTTGATATACAGTACTTGATAACATGTACTCACAAGTTGCAAATGTGACTAAGCG
>BQNB010154630.1:0-15493 GCA_026074375.1 Tanacetum coccineum | reverse complement strand
AGATTGTAGTAAAAGGATGGAAAAACCTGTATGGAACTATTCTCAAAGGGTGAATCACAAGAATTTTCCTAAAATGACTTACCCCAATCCTAAAAGAAACATGATTCCACAAGCAGTATTAATGAGGTCTGGGCTAAAACCACTTAATACTGCTAGATCAGTTAATACTTCTCACCCAAAAGGAACAGTGAATGGTGCAATACTAGTGTCAAATGTTTTTAATAAAGCACATTCAACTGTTAGAAGACCTATTAACAACAGAACAACATCTAAAAACAATAATTTCTATCATAGAGTTAATACTGTTAAGGGTTCAGTAGTTAATGTTGCCATGCCAAAAGTAGCAGTTAATACTGCTAGGCCAAAAGTTGTTAAGGGAAACATGGTTAATGCTATTAAGGCCTTAGCATGTTAGGTTTGGAAACCAAAGAACAGAATAATAGACCATGTTTCTAAACACAACATTGCATCAATCACCCTAAAGAAGTTTGATTATATTGATGCACAAGGCAGATTCAAGTCAGTGATGGCTTGGGTCCCTAAAGGAGGCTGGTATAATAAATATTGTAAGAAATGAAAGAGTTGGTGAGATCAAAAACAAAAAGAGAGTTGTGTGTGAAATAAAAATAGAAAAGAGTGATTTTGTGAGAAAAAGAATTGAGAGAGTTGGTGAGAATAAAAACAGAAAGAGAGATGTTTGGTGTAAAAACAAAAATGAGTGATTTGGTGAGAAAAAGAAATGAGAGATGTGGTGAATTGAAAAACAGAAAGAGAGCTGAGATTAAAAACAGAAAAAGAGATAAGTGAGCAAAAAGAAATGAGAGAAAGTAAAAATAAAAAGAGAGATAAATGAATAAAAAGAATTGAGAGAAAGCAAAAACAGATAGAGAGAATGTTAATTTGATGATGAAAAAGCTGATTGGAATGGAATTGAAGTTTCTACTGCTGTTGCAAGTTAATGCTGCTAGGCAAAGACTTATTGCTGTTGCTGCAAGTTAATGCTGTTAGGCTTAACTTACTGCTGCTGGAAGTTAATGCTGTTAGGCATAAACTTACTCTGTTGGTATAATGCTGTTGAGAGTCTTTACATAAACTTCGATTTAAGGCTTTCCACTCACTCATCCACATCGATTTAAATCCTTCATAAAACTCTCTATAACAAAACCCTAACTCATTTCATCATAAATCTTCAAAACAAAAAACAATGTCCACTCTCAAATTTGCTTAGTCATAATATGGTTGCATTCTTAGAAAAACCCGCAGAGTCAGAGGGGTTTGAACAAATTCTTGATTTGCTGAATGCAAGCTCAATTAAATATGCTTTAACTGTTAATCCCATAGTTTTTGTCTCATGTATTGAACAATTCTGGAGTACTGGTGAGTTAAAGAAGGTCAATAGGGATGCACAAATTCATGCCCTAATTGATGGGAAGAAGGTAGTAGTCTCTGAAGCAACAATCAGGAGTGTTCTTCACCTTGCTGATGAAGGAGGAGTAGATTGTTTGCCTACAACTACCATTTTTGAAGAGATTGCTAAGATAGGGTATGAAAAACCTTCTCAGAAGCTGACATTCTACAAAGCTTTCTTTAGTCCCCAGTGGAAGTTCATGATTCACACCATTCTTCAATGCCTCAGTGCTAAAACAACTGCTTGGAATGAATTTAGCAGCACTGTGGCATCTGCAATAATTTGCCTAGCTACCAACCAGAAGTTTAACTTCTCAAAATACATCTTGGAAGGTATGCTCAGAAACCTTGATCATAAAGCAGTTAAATTTCTTATGTATCCAAGGTTTGTCTGGTTAATTGTGAATCAAGTGGAGGGGTTTCCAAGACATACAAGAAAATATGCTGTCCCCTGCCACACAAAGAAAATTTTTGGTAATATGAAGAGAGTCAACAAAGATTTCTCTGGCAATATCACACCATTGTTTCTAACAATGGTTGTGCAAACTCAAACACCACCACCTACCATCACTTCAACACATATAACACCAACACCAACAACATCTACACCAATACCAACTCCTAATCAACCAACACCATCAGTTCACCCATCACAACCACAAAAACAAAGAGTGAGAAAGCTTACAAGGAGGGACACTAAGGTTACTCAACCTAGTGAGCCTGAAATGGTTGTTGATGAGGATGTTCTTATTGAGAGAGTGGCAACACAATCCAATGATACACTCAATGGTAAGGATAGACTGAAACTTAATGAATTGATCAATTTATGTACCAATTTACAATCAAAAGTTCTTGAATTAGAGAAGACCAAGTCCTCACAGCAAATAAGGATTGAAAGTTTAGAGAGGAAGGTCAAGAAGCTAGAGAAGAGCAAGAAGACAAGAACTCATAAGCTGAAAAGATTATATAAAGTTGGTCTGTCTAGAAGGGTTATTTCCTCAGATGATGAAGCTGTTGTGGGTGATCAAGAGGATGCATCCAAACAGGGGAGGAAGATTGCTGATATAGATGAAGATGCAGACACAACATTGGTTGATGAAGTTTAGGGGAGGAATGAAGATATGATGTTTGATGTAGAGGATCTTGTTGGAGATGAACTAGTAGTTGAAACTGAAGCTGCTTCTGAGGATGTAAACTTAAATGAAGATGAGGTCACCTTGGCTCAGACACTTCAAAAGATGAAGAGTACAACACCTAGGGCAATAGGGGTTGTTATAAGAGAAAGGGAGCAAGATGATACTCAAAGAACAATGATTTCTCAGAAAAAGTCAAGAGATAAAGGAAAGGCTAAGATGACAGAGCCAGAACAACCTGTGAAGTTGTCAAGAAAGGAGCAAATTAGCTTTGATGAGCAGGAAGCAAAAAGGCTACAAGCTCAATTTGATGAAGAAACTAGAGTTGCTGATGAAGAAGCTCAAAGAATTGAAGAAGCCAATAAAGCTTTAACTAATGAATGGGATGATATTCAAGCTAAAGTTGATGTTGACTATCAAATGGCTCAGAGGCTTCAGCAAGAAGAGCAAGAAAAGTTGACAGATACAGAGAAAGCTAAATTATTTGTTCAACTCTTAGAGGCTAGGAAAAAGCACTTTGCAGCTAAAAGAGCAGAGAAGCAAAGGAGCAAACCACCTACTCAAGCTCAACAAAGAAAACTCATGTCTACTTACCTGAAAAACATAGATGGATGGAAGCTCAATCAATTGAAGAACAAAAGCTTTAAAAATATTCAGAAGTTATTTAACATAGCCATGAAGAGGGTAAATTCATTTGTAGACATGGATACTGAAGTGGTGGAAGGTAGCTCAAAGAGAGCAGGTAGTGAGCTAAGATCAGAGTCTGCTAAGAAGCAAAAAGCTGATGATGATAAAGAGACAACCGAACTTCAAATGTTAGTGATTATTTCTCCTGATAAAAAGGAAGTAGTAGTGGATGCTATTCCTTTGGCCAAGAAGATAAGACCAGTTATTACAAAATCACAAGGGCTAATGGGAGTTTCAAGTTATATAAAGTGTTTAGTCAGTTGCTTAAAAGATTTGATAGAGAAGACTTGCAAACTTTATGGAGGTTAGTAAAAGCAAAACATGGAGATACAAGGACAATAAAAGGGTATGAAAGAGTGTTATGGGGTGATCTTAAAGTTATGTTTGAACCTCATGTGGAAGATGCAGTATGGAGAGAACTAAGGGAAGGCAAAGTGTTGATATGAAAGTTATTTGACTCACGTGTAGTTCACTTTGTAAGGTTTTCATATATGCAAATCTATATGTTTGTGAAAAAAAAATATCCCCTTACACCTGCCACTATAACTGACATGTTGAATAAGAAGCTTCACGCTGATCATTTGAATAAGATGTGTTATCAGCTTCTCAATCTCATTACTAGACAGCTGAACAATCAATGAAGTGTTTGAAAGCATCCTCTTGGTGATTATCAAGCTTTGAATTAAGAAACTTGTAATTTTGAAGAAGAATTTCAAGTTTAGGGGATGATTATTGGGATTCAAAGACTTCTAGGTGTTGTTGAAGTTGTTGCTGCTCAAGCTCAAGCTTAAAGTTAATATTGTCAAGGTTAAAGTTGCTGTTGCTAAGCTAAACTTAGTGATGCTCAGTAATCTTGATGAAAAATATGCTAAGTAGTTAATACTGCTAGTTACTACTGCTAGAGTATATTACTACTGTCAGTATAACTTAGTACTGCTAACTGCTAATGTGTTAGTACTGCTAGTGTAAAGTTAGTACTGCTAGAGTAAAGTTAGTACTGCTAGAGTAAAGTTAGTACTGCTGATGAATATTGATGAAACTATTTTAAGTAGTTATTGCTGCTTGTACACAGTTAATGCTGCTGGTATAAGTTACTCTGCTAGTGTTCGGAGTTAGTGCTGTTGGTGAAAGTTACAACTGCTGAAGAGTTACAGCTGCTGCAAGTATAAAGAGTGCTTCAAGATAAAGCTGTTGAGAAGATTACAACTGTGTATACGATATGTATGAGATATTTTAGGAAAAGATCATTGATTGATAGAAAAGATTTTGTATATCTTTTAGATTGATAGAAAGTATTGTATGTTGACTATGACTCCTTGTGTCTATAAAAGGAGGTCGTAGGTCATAGAGATTGAACACTTAGAATACAATCCATATAGCTTCAAGGTTTTGTAAATCCTAATACTGTTAAGAGTATTCGTATTAATATATTGAAACTGAAAGTTTGGTTTATCACTATGTGTTTTACATAATTACTGTTTCATTAGTATTCTTCTTATTACTCAAGTTCTAGATTCCGCATAGACTTTGAGATATCTCACAAAGTTTCTACCATAGTAGTTTTGTATTTATCCAATGTTACTAACCTTTATACAAGCTAAAAGAGAACAAGATCTATTCATTGGGATCAACAAGTGGTATTAGAGCTTGTCGAGGAACTTTGTATAAGAAGAACCCTATTACTTTACACGAGTGATTTATTAGTGATAAGATGGAGTCAGTAAATGATCAAGTGGTTGCTGCTACAAAACCTCCGGTCCTCAATCCAAATGAATTCAATCTATGGAAGATGAGCATAGAACAATACTTCTTAATGACTGATTATGCTCTTTGGGAAGTAATCTTGAATAGTGACTCGCCTCCACCAACAAGAACCGTTAAAGATGTTGAACAGATAATAGCTCCTACTACTGCAGAACAGAGGTTAGCAAGGAAGAATGAGTTGAAGGCAAGAGGTACTCTGTTGATGGCTCTCCCTGATAAACATCAACTGAAGTTTAACATCTACAAAGATGCCAAGTCTCTGATGGAAGCAATAGAAAAGAGATTTGGAGGCAATAAGGATACAAAGAAAGTTCAGAAGACACTTCTTAAACAGCAGTATGAGAATTTCAATGGATCAAGCTCAGAAGAACTTGATCAAATTCATGATAGGCTTCAAAAGCTTATCAATCAGCTAGAGATTCATGGTGAATCTATCTCTCAAGAAGATGTAAATCTAAAGTTTTTAAGAAGCTTGCCATCAGAATGGAAGACTCATACCTTGATTTGGAGGAACAAGACAGATTTAGATGAACTAAGCTTGGATGATCTATTTAATAATCTAAAGATTTATGAAGTTGAAGTCAAGGGGTCATCTAGTTCAAGCCAAAACACACAAAACGTAGCTTTTGTGTCTTCCAATAACATTGGCAGCACTAATGAGACAGTTAATAATGCTCATGGTGTTTCTGCTGGTAGCACTCAGGATCATGCTTCTACTTTACCAAATGTGAATAGTATGAGTGATGCAGTGATCTACTACTTCTTTGCTAATCAGTCTAACAGTCCATAGTTAGACAATGAAGATCTGAAGCAGATTGATCCAAATGATTTAGAGGCAATGGATCTTCAATGGAAGATGGCAATGCTCACCATGAGGGCAAGAAGATTCTTCAAGAAGACAGGAAGAAACCTAAGTGTAAATGGGGTTGATACCATTGGTTTTGACAAGACAAAGGTGGAATGCTACAATTGTCCTAGAAAATGTCACTTTGCTAGGGAGTGCAGGGCTCCTAGGAATCAGGATAATAGAAACAGAGATCCTGCAAGAAGGATTGTACCAGTGGAGACAACTACTTCAAATGCTTTGGTGTCTCAGTGTGATGGATTTGGGTATGATTGGAGTGACCAGGCTGATGAATTACCTACCAATTTTGCTCTTATGGCCTATACATCCTCAAGATCTTCAAACTCTTCAGGATCAGACACTTGAGGTATCCACTTGTACTAAATCATGTTTAAAATCTTATGAAACCCTCAAAGAACATTATGATAAATTGTCAAGTGATTATAAAAAGTCTTAGTTGAATGTAGCAGCTTACAAAGCAGGTCTAGAGTCAGTAGAAGCTAGACTAGTTGTGTATCAAAAGAATGAGACTGTTTATGAAGAGGACATTAAGATTTTAAAATTTGATATTATTTTGAGAGATAATGCTCTAATAGAGCGTAGAAAGAAGTTAGAAAAAGCTGAAAAAGAAAGAGATGATTTAAAACTTACCTTAGAGAAGTTTCAAAATTCATCAAAGAATCTAAGTAAACTGTTAGATAGTCAAGTAAGTGATAATCACAAGTCTGGTGTAGGGTATGATAGTCAAGTGAGTGATGAAAACCAATCAGATGCAGAGAATATTAGTCAGATGAATGATAAGAACAAAACAGGTGAAGGGTATCATGCAGTTCCTCCTCCCTAGGGAACTACATGCCCCCTAAACATGAATTAGTGCTTGCTGCTACAAAAGAATCTGTGTTCAGTGAGTCAGCAACTAGTGTGCCTGCGGTTGTGACTAGTAAAGTTGAGACCAGTAAAGCAAAGCCTGAGTCAGTTAGGAAATATTGTGGTGCTCCAATTATTGAAGATTGGGAGTCTGATTGTGATGAAGAAGATGTGTCTAAAACTGTTAAACAAGAAAATGTGTCTAAAACTGTTAAACCTAATTATGCTAAAATTGAGTTTGTTGGACCTAAACCAACTAGGAAACCAGTTAAGCAAATTAGACAAGACACTAATAGCCCATCTAATAAGACAAGGGGAAACCAAAGAAACTGGAATAACATGGTATCTCAAAGATTAGGGAATGATTATGAGATGCTTAATAAAGCTTGTTTTGTATGTGGTAGCTTTAACCATTTAATAAAAGACTGTGATTTCTATGAAAAGAAAATGGTACAAAAGCATGTGTGGAACAATGCTATGACGGTGAATCATAAGAATTTAGCAAGGATGACTCATCCCCATCCAAAAAGAAATTTTGTTCCAACGGCAGTTTTAACTAGGTGAGGCAAAGTACCAATTAACACTGCTAAGCAAAACTTTTCAAGAGCAGCAATATCAGTTAATACTGCCAGACATGTTAATACTGCTTTCTCAAGACCTAGAGTGAATGGCGCAAGACCAATGTCAAATACTTTTAATAAAGCACATTCATCAGTTGGAAGGCCCTTTAATAAATTAACGGCAAAGAAAAACAGTAATTTCAATAATAGAGTTAATACTGTTAAGGGTTCAAAGGTTAATACTGCTAGAACAGCAGTTAATAGTGCTAGGCCTAGAGAAGCAGTTAATGCTGCTAGGCCAAGAACAACAGTTAATACTGCTAGGCCAAAAGCAGTACTTAAAGCTGTTAGGGGAAACCTGGTTAATGTTGTTAAAGCCTCAGCATGTTGGGTTTAGAGACCAAAGCAAACAGTTCTAGACCATGTCTCCAAACACAATAGTGCATCAATGACATGTAAAGAATTTAACTATGTTGATGCACAGGGAAGGATCAAGTCAGTAATGGCTTTGGTCCCCAAAAGAAATTAATCTTCTTACCTTATGTGCAGGGCAATCCAGAGCAAGATTTGCAAGAGAGAGGTATATTTGATAGTGGATGCTCTAGGCACATGACTGGAAACAAATCCTATCTTACTGACTTTGAAGAAATTGATGGAGGATTTGTTGCCTTTGGTGGTAATTCCATGGGAGGGAAGATAATAAGGAAAGACTTTAAGTTAGCTGATGAAAATCATGTTTTACTTATGGAAGCCAAAAAAGGTCACTAAGATTCCTCAGTCTAGTGAGCCTACTAACCTTGTTTCAAATGAGGCTGTCCATAAGGAGTGGGGAGATAGTGTGGAAATGGCTGCCACTACTGCTACTAGCTTAGATGCAGAGCAGGACAGTGGTAACATCAATATGACCCAATCCACAGCAATGCCTAATGATCCTTTTTCCTAGGGAATTGGTTCAGGTAGTAGACCCAGGTACCAAGAAACCATGGGGGACAGACATGCTCAAACTAGGTTTGAGAGTTTGTCTAAATAGTCCTATGATTAACCACTCGGAGGAGTTAACACACCTCGAAGTGATGAGGACAGAATTGAACTCAAAGAATTGATGCAACTATGTACATAATTGTCTGAAATGAGTGAATTGGTAAGAAAAAGAAATGAGAGATGTGGTGAGTTGAAAAATAGAAAGAGAGTTATGTGAGCAAAAAGAATTGAGAAAAAGTAAAAACAGAAAGAGAGTTATGTGAGTAAAAAGAATTAAGAGAAAGTAAAAACAGACAGAGAGAATGTTAATTTGATGATGGAAAAGCTGATTGGAATGGAATTGAAGTTTCTACTGCTGCTGCAAGTTCATGTTGCTAGGCAAAGACTTAATGTTGCTGCTGCAAGTTAATGCTGCCAGGCAATAATGATGTTGTTGCATGTTAATGCTGCTAGGCAAGGACTTACTGCTACTGCTGCAAGTTAATGCTGCTAGGCATAACTTAATGTTGTTGGGTTACTACTGCTGGGTTTGTTAATGCTGGTGACTCAAGTTAGTGTTGTTAGTTATAATTACAACTTTGCTAGGTTTTGAAGGATATTTACTTTGATTGAAGATTTATTCATTCATTTCATCGATTACACTCATTCAAACCCTATAAACCAAAACCCTAACTCAATTTCATCATTAATCATCAAAACTCAAACAATGTCGACTCTCAAATTTGCCGAAAGTCATAACATGGTTGCTTTCTTAGAAAAACCCGCTGAATCAGAGGGGTTTGAACAAATTCTTGATTTTCTGAATGCAAGCTCTATTCAATATGCTTTAACTATTAACCCAACCATCTTTGTATCTTGTGTTGAACAATTCTAGAGTACTGGTGAGGTAAAGAAGTTCAATGGGAATGCACAAATTCATGCCCTAATTGATGGGAAGAAGATAGTAGTCTCTAAAGCAACAATCAGGAGTGTTCTTCACCTTGCTGATGAAGGAGGAGTAGATTGTTTGCCTACAACTACCATTTTTGAAGAGATTGCTAAGATAAGGTATGAAAAACCTTCTCAGAAGCTGACATTCTACAAAGCTTTCTTCAATCCCCAGTGGAAGTTCATGATTCATACCATTCTGCAATGCCTCAGTGCTAAAACAACTGCTTGGAATGAATTTAGCAGCATTGTGGCATCTGCAATAATTTGCCTAGCTACCAACCAGAAGTTTAACTTCTCAAAATACATCTTGGAAGGTATGCTCAGAAACCTTGATCATAAAGCAGTTAAATTTCTTATGTATCCAAGGTTTGTCTGGTTAATTGTGAATCAAGTGGAGGGGTTTCCAAGACATACAAGAAAATATGCTGTCCCCTGCCACACAAAGAAAATTTTTGGTAATATGAAGAGAGTCAACAAAGATTTCTCTGGCAATATCACACCATTGTTTCTAACAATGGTTGTGCAAACTCAAACACCACCACCTACCATCACTTCAACACATATAACACCAACACCAACAACATCTACACCAATACCAACTCCTAATCAACCAACACCATCAGTTCACCCATCACAACCACAAAAACAAAGAGTGAGAAAGCTTACAAGGAGGGACACTAAGGTTACTCAACCTAGTGAGCCTGAAATGGTTGTTGATGAGGATGTTCTTATTGAGAGAGTGGCAACACAATCCAATGATACACTCAATGGTAAGGATAGACTGAAACTTAATGAATTGATCAATTTATGTACCAATTTACAATCAAAAGTTCTTGAATTAGAGAAGACCAAGTCCTCACAGCAAATAAGGATTGAAAGTTTAGAGAGGAAGGTCAAGAAGCTAGAGAAGAGCAAGAAGACAAGAACTCATAAGCTGAAAAGATTATATAAAGTTGGTCTGTCTAGAAGGGTTATTTCCTCAGATGATGAAGCTGTTGTGGGTGATCAAGAGGATGCATCCAAACAGGGGAGGAAGATTGCTGATATAGATGAAGATGCAGACACAACATTGGTTGATGAAGTTTAGGGGAGGAATGAAGATATGATGTTTGATGTAGAGGATCTTGTTGGAGATGAACTAGTAGTTGAAACTGAAGCTGCTTCTGAGGATGTAAACTTAAATGAAGATGAGGTCACCTTGGCTCAGACACTTCAAAAGATGAAGAGTACAACACCTAGGGCAATAGGGGTTGTTATAAGAGAAAGGGAGCAAGATGATACTCAAAGAACAATGATTTCTCAGAAAAAGTCAAGAGATAAAGGAAAGGCTAAGATGACAGAGCCAGAACAACCTGTGAAGTTGTCAAGAAAGGAGCAAATTAGCTTTGATGAGCAGGAAGCAAAAAGGCTACAAGCTCAATTTGATGAAGAAACTAGAGTTGCTGATGAAGAAGCTCAAAGAATTGAAGAAGCCAATAAAGCTTTAACTAATGAATGGGATGATATTCAAGCTAAAGTTGATGTTGACTATCAAATGGCTCAGAGGCTTCAGCAAGAAGAGCAAGAAAAGTTGACAGATACAGAGAAAGCTAAATTATTTGTTCAACTCTTAGAGGCTAGGAAAAAGCACTTTGCAGCTAAAAGAGCAGAGAAGCAAAGGAGCAAACCACCTACTCAAGCTCAACAAAGAGAACTCATGTCTACTTACCTGAAAAACATAGATGGATGGAAGCTCAATCAATTGAAGAACAAAAGCTTTGAAAATATTCAGAAGTTATTTAACATAGCCATGAAGAGGGTAAATTCATTTGTAGACATGGATACTGAAGTGGTGGAAGGTAGCTCAAAGAGAGCAGGTAGTGAGCTAAGATCAGAGTCTGCTAAGAAGCAAAAAGCTGATGATGATAAAGAGACAACCGAACTTCAAATGTTAGTGATTATTTCTCCTGATAAAAAGGAAGTAGTAGTGGATGCTATTCCTTTGGCCAAGAAGATAAGACCAGTTATTACAAAATCACAAGGGCTAATGGGAGTTTCAAGTTATATAAAGTGTTTAGTCAGTTGCTTAAAAGATTTGATAGAGAAGACTTGCAAACTTTATGGAGGTTAGTAAAAGCAAAACATGGAGATACAAGGACAATAAAAGGGTATGAAAGAGTGTTATGGGGTGATCTTAAAGTTATGTTTGAACCTCATGTGGAAGATGCAGTATGGAGAGAACTAAGGGAAGGCAAAGTGTTGATATGAAAGTTATTTGACTCACGTGTAGTTCACTTTGTAAGGTTTTCATATATGCAAATCTATATGTTTGTGAAAAAAAAATATCCCCTTACACCTGCCACTATAACTGACATGTTGAATAAGAAGCTTCACGCTGATCATTTGAATAAGATGTGTTATCAGCTTCTCAATCTCATTACTAGACAGCTGAACAATCAATGAAGTGTTTGAAAGCATCCTCTTGGTGATTATCAAGCTTTGAATTAAGAAACTTGTAATTTTGAAGAAGAATTTCAAGTTTAGGGGATGATTATTGGGATTCAAAGACTTTTAGGTGCTGTTGAAGTTGCTGTTGCTCAAGCTCAAGCTTAAAGTTAATATTGTCAAGGTTAGAGTTAGTGCTGCTAAGCTAAACTTAGTGCTGCTCAGTAATGTTGATGAAAAATATGCTAAGTAGTTAATACTGCTAGTTACTACTGCTAGAGTATATTACTACTGTCAGTATAACTTAGTACTGCTAATGTAACTTAGTACTGCTGATTACTACTGCTAGTATGTGTTAATACTGCTAGAGTAAAGTTAGTACTGCTAGAGTAAAGTTAGTACAGCTAGAGTAAAGTTAGTACCGCTGATGAATATTGATGAAAATATTCTAAGTAGTTACTGCTGCTTATACACAGTTAATGCTGCTGGTATAAGTTACTACTGCTAGTGTTCGGAGTTAGTGCTGCTGGTGAAAGTTACAACTGCTAAAGATATTAAACAATTTAATTGAACAACAAAATCAACTGTAGCAGTTTGGTACCTCTTAATTGGATTTGTGAGTTGCTGGCCTGGTTGCGCAATGAACGAGGCTTGTGACGGCAATGGTGTGTGACGGTGGTGGTGGTCATGGTGATGTGTAACATTGGTTAATTATGATTAGAGGGTTTGGGGGATGTGAAAGTGAAGAGGGGAAAAAGTTTAGGTTTTGTAAAAGTAATGAAAATTGGGGAGGGAAATAAGCCGCCCAAAAAAATACTAAGTTTTTTCGATTTATTTCGTTGTGTTTTTTTTTGGGCGGGGTTGTTAAAACAATTCTATGTGTTTTAAAGAAAATAAAAAATTAGGTATAAAAACCAAAAATATACTTAATATATGAAATGTTAAACGTTTTATTGTTAACCTAACTAGGAAGATGGGAAAAAATTACACAAATAAAACGATTTAGGAGATGGGTAATATATGTGGCCGAAAAAAACCCACTTAGCAAAATTTCAATGCAAACCCCACCATATCATGTGCATTAGGTTATCACTGGTCACATTCATTAATGGGTATTTGACATCATATGAGTCATATGCATTGGGTTGTAGTTACTTAGAGTGTCATGCTACGACACATCCATGACTGGTGACAATGGGTAATTAACATGTGTCATGGGTCATGTTCATTGGGTTGTAGTTGCTTATAGTTTCATGTTACGACACATCCATGACTAGTGACAATGGGTAATTAACACGGGTCATGGGTCATGTGCATTGTGTTGTAGTGGCTTATAGTGTCATGTTATCGACCAATACATGACTGGTGATCGACAATGGGTAATTAACATGGGTCATGGGTCATGTGCATTGGGATGTAGTGGCTTATAGTGTAATGGAACCCATGCATGACTGGTGATAATGGCTAATTCACATGGGTCATGGGTCATGGGTCATGTGCATTAGGTTATCACTGGTCATATTCATTAATGGGTATTTGACAACATATGGGTCATATGCATTGGGTTATAGTGGCTTATAGTGTCATGTTATGACACATCCATGACTAGTGACAATGGGTAATTAACATGAGTCATGGGTCATATGCATTAGGTTATAACTAGTCACATTAATTAATGGGTATTTAACATCATATGGGTCATATGCATTGGGTTGTAGTGGCTTATAGTGTCATGTTACGACCCATACATGATTGGTGACAATGGGTACTTAACATGGGTCATGGGTCATGTGCATTGGTTGTAGTGGCTTATAGTGTCATGGACCCATGCATTACCGGTGACAATGGCTAATTCCAACATGGTCATGGTCATGTGCAATAGTTAATCATTGTACACATTAATTTAACACCCTAAGCGTAAACAAAATAACCTACTTCCTTTAACCCAATATTACTGACATCGTGTAAATCGGTCGCTCCAAATTACCCGTGTGAGAGAGAGAAATTACTTTAGGAAAAGAAATAACTATTAGTCTGGGCCGTACCTTCGAAAAGAGTTGAATAGAATTTACCATTTAGCATTATAAAATCTAATTAAGCATAATAACGCAAATGTCTAGCTTATTTCACCCTTAAACTCCATCGCCTGAGAGTCAGGGCTGAGCATACGGACCCTTCTCCACGCCTGAGAGTAGGGCTGAGCATACGGACCGTTCGACCGGACCGGACCGAAAAACCGAACCGAACTGGACCGAAATGGGTAAAATGTAAAAAAATTCCCTTTTTTTACTCTTTTAAATAGAAAATATATAAAATTTATATCAAAAAAATAAATACAAAAAATTCTTATTCGGGTCAATTGGGTCGACCCGGACCCGATTTAGCCAAAAAGTTTCAACCTGATACCCGACCCTATTTAGTATTCGGGATACTCGGGTTGAACTGAATAACCCGAATAAAAATTTGGACCCGACTAACCCGACCCGAATGTGCTTATTTGGGTCCGGGTCCGGGTCCGGGTCCGGTTCGGGTCGGGTCTGCCTTTTTGACACCCCTAATCACCGCCATGAAATCTTAAGTCAACATGTTAAATTCAGTGAAGTGTATTGAGTTCACAAATGTTTGGAGATATCAACGAGTACTTTTACTATACCACTTTTTTTTCAATGTTTTGAAACCCGGTTCGACCCGGCCGACTCAACCGGTCGAACCGGTTCCGGCTTAAATAACGGGTCAAAAGAAACCGTTTTTAAGAATTCAAAACCCAGTGTGATCAGCCGGGTTTTATCCGTTTCTATAATTCCGGCTGGGTTCTACATTGCATTTTACAGGTGTTTTAAGGCTTTAAAAGCTGTTTGGAGAGGTGTTTATGGTGCTATAAACACTTTCTATATGTTATTTGGACAGCAGAAAGATCAGCATTTTGAACAGGCTTATATGCTGTTTTACATGGCTGTTGCAAAACAAGTTTTTGCAGCAATTACATGCTATTTTTTTTAAATCAATTGCATGTTTTTAGGTTGTTTTTTAACAGCAATTACAGCTTTAATATGCTGTTCCGACACAGTTTTTTTACAGAAACCATGTTTTTTTCTGCAGCAATTACAAGTTTGTATGTTGTTTGGATATATAATGTTGGATGTTGGGACAGGTACATAAAAACCTGAGACTATAAGAGGAGTAGCCTATAGGACAGAGTCTTGTTTAGTATGATGTTCTTATGTATTTTTGTGGTGTTTATAGTTCTTTCATTCAATATTTTTTTTTGCAAAGCCTCTACTGCTTTGGAAAAGTTTGTGGATCTGCCAAGTTGTGCCAAGTTCATGTAACATTGTACCAGATTTGATTTAATTGATCATGTTTCCACTATTGCAGTTATTTGCTTTGGTATCTGAAATAACATTTCTGGTAGTTGATAAAAATTGGCTTACATGTTCCTGACATATACGTTTCAGCAAAAGAAAGCTAATTTAAAGGGACATCCTAGTAAGGTACTTTCTTTCATGGTTCCTTTGTTTTGTTTATCGTTTAGGGCTAATAGCATGATAATGTACCATAGTTGTCACGATTTCCTTCTATATGTATCGAACAAAAAAATTTGCTTTTATGTGTACTAAACTCGATTTTATTGCATTTTTTGTGTAGTAAATGACCATTTTGCCCCTCCTAGGTTAATAAAATGAGGGGCAAAATGGTTATAAAATACACAAAAAATGAAATAAAATCGAGTTTAGTACACTGAAAAGCAAAATTTTTTGTTCGATATACATAGAAGGAAATCGTGCCAACTATGATACATTTAGCTGCCATTAGCCCTATTGTTTAAGATTGAAAGCCGGTACTATCTATTTTCTTATTGGCAACATGGGGGACTAACATTGGTAATGATAGTTTAA
>BQNB010154629.1:0-15493 GCA_026074375.1 Tanacetum coccineum | reverse complement strand
TGATTTCCCTAAGTCTTTTGAATGTTTCCTCAATGTCTCTAATGATTTAGTCTTCCATACGGCTTTTAATTACTAAATCGTCCACATATACCTCAAGATTCCTGTCGATTTGCTTGTGGAATGCTTTGTCCACCAGACGCTGGTACATTGCTCCAACATTCCTTAGGCCGAAAGGCATCTTGGAGTAGCAAAATATTCCTTGACTTGTGAGGAATGCGGTCTTCTCTTTATCTTCTTTTGCCATTTTTATCTGGTGGTAACCTTTGTATGCATCTAGAAAGCATTTAAAGGGAAATCCGCATAGGGATTCTGCCTTCCAATCTATTTTCGGTAGCGGATAACCATCCTTAGGGCATGCTTTATTCAGGTCTGTAAAGTCTACGCACATCCTCCAGCTACCATCATGCTTTTTTACCATGACCGGGTTGGATAGCCAGCTATGGTAGTAGACTTCTTTCATGATACCAGCATCAACGAGATTTTCAACTTCTTCTTGTATTGCCTGGTTCCTGTCCGCTGCTTGGCTTCTTTTTTTTGTCTGACCGGGGGACATCCCTCTCGTACATTCAACTAATGTTCCTCTATATGCCTTAGGATGTCAGTCATGTCCGCGGGCTTCCAGGCGAACACATCTAGGTTACGCTGGAGTAAGTCACATAGCTTGTTTCGACCTTCTTCCGAAAGAGTAGATCCAATCATTATTGTTTGTTCTGGATAGTCTGGGTTTATTGCTACCTTGATTCTTTCTTCTACGGTTTGTTTGACGGATGAAGGTTGTCCTTCTGTTCCTGAGACGGCCGCACATTCAATTGCAATGATCTTGCTACTTTTTAGTGTGAGTATTCCTCCTGCTACAGGGAATTTTAACATTTCGTGAGCTGTTGACGGAACTGCTTGTATTTTCCTGAATCTGGGTCTTCTAATAATTTCATTGTATGGAGATGACGATCTTACTATCACAAAATTCATCCATGCTGAGGTTGAATGTTCTTCATCTCCAATCTTCACTAGCAGTGATATTTGCCTCAACGGCCATATGATTTCACCACTGAACCCTATTAAGGGGCGGTGGCCAGAACCATTTGATTTTTTATTTTCAGACGGAGTCTGTTAAAGCAGTGTTCATACAATATTTCCGAGGCTGACCTGCCATCTACATACATGCGGTGTATGAAGTGACCCCCAATTTCAGCTTCGATGATCATTGGTCCTTCAGTTCCTTCCTCTTCTCCCAGAGCGAGAAATGAGATTTTTGGGTCAGGGGAGAAACTTTGAGTGATTCTTTGTCTAGCCACCCTTTGCCAAGGTTGTATCATCAGGATCGCCAAGGCCTTGTCCTTGTTGGACGCTTCTCCTTTCTTGTTTGTTTTGGATTGATCTTTCTCACTGTTTTGCTTCAGCTCTTTGATTACATGTGGCAGCTTTCCTGCTTTGATTAGTTCTTCAATTTGTCTTTTTAAGTGCATGCATTCATCAGTGTTATGTCCTACCTCCCCGTGAAACTCACAGAATTTGTTATTCTTTCTTTTTTCTACTAGGGTCGTCATTAGAGGTGGAGTTTTAAACTTTCCTGTTTCCAAGGCCAGAATTTCTTTTGGAGATTTTGAGAGAAGAGTGAATTTGTCCTGTCTTCGCTCTGACCTGTGCTGATTTTTAAAACCTCCTTTTTTGAAATTTTGTTTATGTCCGGCCTCCTGCTGTTTTCATGGCGGAAGTGACTTCTTCCTCTCTTGATTGCCAGCTGCCACCTCGCCCCTGAGGAAGGATGTGTGATCCGTCACTTAATATATATAAATATAATATATAATAAATATATAATATAAATATATAAAAAGGATAATCTCAAGAATATCAATAATAAGTATTCCGTAAGGCTTTTAGAAGATATTTACTTTTACCCAAAGTAAAACCCTCAAAAAACCTTCCCGGGTCGTTTCCCGACGAGGCGTGAATGGAGAATCGAGTTTAAGTTCGTGATCGCGCGTTTGAATGGTCCAATGATTTTTTGGTTTGGATTATATTTCTACAATTTAAAATGCAAAAACCAATAAAAGAAACCCTAAAATAAAAGCAATAAAGGCTAATACACTAAAAACGATAACGGGATTCAAAACCCGTTCTTTAAAAAATCAAATTCTAAATATTTGACCCTACAAATGCAAATTTAATTTTTAACAATCCTAAATAACAAAAAAAAATTAAAAAGAATTATATTTTTTTGACTTTTATATTTTTTTATTATGAATTAAAAACGGATTTAATAAAAAATACTAAACTAATTTGGAAAATTCTAAAAAATTCATGAAAAGTACTATGAACTAATTAAAATCTAAGAAAAATAAAGTGGGTGAAACAGTTTATTGCAATAAGTTGTAATAAGCAGAAAAGGGCTTATAACTAAAAATGAAAAAACGTGTATAAATAAAAAATGTGTGGAGGTTATAACGCAAAAGACCCAAGGGCACGTTTGGTAGCAAAGGTGTGTGTTAAAACTTTGGTTGAGTGAGAGAGAGGTCCCAGGTTCGAGCCTTGCTCACCTTGACTTCTCCTTCACTCCCAATGTTTTTATTTTTGCAAAACTTCTTTTTGAAAAAGCTTAAGGACCTAAAAATAAGCAATTTTTGTAAAATGACGTTTTATAAAAACCACAAATAAGCACAAAAATAAGCTAAAAAAGGTGACAGATATGCTAAGACTTGGACTAAACAAGCTAAAACTAATTTGGCTTTTAATAACTAAATGAGCTAAATTAAAAACAAAATAAGCTAAAACAAGCTTATGACTAAACCTAATAAGCACAAGGAAACAAAAATAAGCAAATAAAATAAGAGAATAAGCTAGAAATAATCTATAAAAAGATGACAGATATGGCTTAAGGGCTAAAATGCTTTAAGTCTTAAAACAGATTTTTGCCACAAGCTTCTATAAGCTAAACCTCAAACTCAATAAGCTACTAGACCCTTAATCCTAACCTAATAAGCAAAACTAAACACAAAATTAAGCAATCCTAACAAACCATAAGCCAAAATAAGCAAATAAGCAACTAGGCCAAAACCTACTAATCAAACAGCCAAAGGGGCACTTTCTAGCTTATTTTTAAGCTAGAAGATGGATCCTTATGGCTTAATGAATTAAAATAAGCTTAAAATAAGCTTAAAAAGAAATAAATATAAGCTGAAAACTAAAAACTTCAAAACTAGATGCCATCAAAGGCTTACAATGTCATATTTTTTTACCGGGGTCGTCATTGGAGGTGGAGTTTGAAACTTTCCTTTTTCCAAGGCCAGAATCTCTTTTGGAGATTTTGAGAGAAAAGTAAATATGTCCTGTCTTCGCTCTGACCTATGCTGATTTTTAAAACCTCCTTTTTTGAAATTTTGTTTATGTTTGGCCTCCTGCTATTTCCATGGTGGAAGTGACTTCTTCCGCTCTTGGTTGCCAGATGTCACCTCCCCCTGAGGAAGGATGTGGTTATCCTCATCATCTCGTCTACTGACTTTAGGATTTTGTCGTGCAAACGTTTGATCAGTTCAGGGTTTGTAATTCCATGCATGAATCCTGAGATTCTCATGACTTCCGGTGCCCCTTTTACATCCAGGCTTTCAACCTTGAATATACGCAAAAAATCCTTCGTAGACTCTCCTTCTCTCTGCTTGATATGGTGGATTTCCACATGATCTTTGATGCATTTTTCTGCTGACGGAATTTTGCCAGAAATGCCTCTTTTATGTCATCGTAGCTGTCTACGGATTCTGGGGGGAGTTCGTCAAACCATACCTTAACGGATCCAGTAAATGTGGAATTGAACATGTGACACCATGTTGGCATCGCCCAACGTTCCACTTTTGCTTCCGCTTGAAAGGTCTTAAGGTGATCTTCCGTGTCCTTACTTTCGTCATATGTTTTGAACTGACTTGGCATACGGGTCCTCTTCGGGAGATCAAAATAGCGGATACGGGGAGTGAACGGATTAGTTTCCTCGCACACCCATAGCTGGGATAAATCGTCATCCTCAATGCTTAATCTTTGCTTTTTGACCGTGACTTCCAGTGTCCTCCTACACTACCTTTGCTTTCTGATAGTGCTTTCGTCCTGCGTGAGGATGCTCTTTTGTTATGGTGTTTCTCAGGAGCGAGTTCTGTTCTCTTGAGTGGGAACTTTGGTAACCACTTTTTGTATCTCTTCGACTGATGTGGTACGACTGACGCCTTGAATCGTTCGAGTATGTGGATATTCTCTTTCCCTTGTCTCCTAGCCTGTAGAATACACCCTTCTCCAATCTTTTGAACACCGTTTTCCTTTCTGGATCTTTCTTTTGTGGTGATTCGGATCTGCCGCGCCTTAGTTCAGGACTTCGGACACGCTGCGGATACGTCTAGATCCGAGCCTCTTTCTGAGATCCCTCCTTCTGCTCGGTGTCCCTGACTCGGAGTGTTGTGAGATCTCCTCGAAGTTAAGACGGGCTTTCACTGCCTTGAGCTTTTCTTGATGTACCTTTTCTTGGTGTATTTTCTCAGCGAGGATTGGCAACAACTAGTTGTAATGCTTATCACAATATTCCCTGAGGGCTGCGTCGGACGCGGGCCCGTTTAGATTTCCTTGCGGCATTTCTTTTTCCCTTCCTACCATGTTTCGCACGGCGGACGTGGGTGCAGTAGGAGTGGGACCTGAGTGTGTGCTCATGGTAAGTATTTTTAGGAACATAGTTGTGTACTGGGTCCCACGGATGACGCCAACTTGTTAGTACAAAAAGTGTGATGGGGGTATGAGATGGATTTGGGATGCTTATTGGATTGGGCCAATAGGTTACTGATGGGTTGGATCTTGTACTAAACCAAGTAATGAGATGATTTCCTGCACAAGTGAAAGCAAACCGTTAGCCTTACCGTAGGGACGGACCCCACGATTAAGCTCCAGCGTGAGAGTAAGAAACCATGTTGTCAGGGAATGTCAGAGTATATGTGTGTAAGTATGAGTCAGAAAATAGTACCTTTTTGGAATGTCAGAGAACCCCTTTTATAGGTGAGCCCAATACTAGGTTTTCCTAGTATTTCGCTTATGATTGTTAGTGGCCAGAGTGGGACCCTTTTCGGGAAATGGTCCGCTTGTAATCGTGGTTGCGGACACAGACTGCCTTTCGCATGTGTGTTGCGGAAGTGCCTTATCTGCGTTCGTCTTGAAACATCCGGGCCGCAGCCAGCTTATCCTGGGCTTAATGGCAACTTGTATGTTTTGTCGTGTTGAGTCTGGGCCCAAACGTGTATAGTACAAATTAAGCCCAATAAGCCTGTTATTCGTACTATACGTCATCAAGTCCCCCAGTCTAGTTCGTTTGTTAAGTGTGACGTTGCCTGCTGTGCGCAGTAAATGTTACTAGACTAAGGTTCCGTGACACTTATGCTTCTTCCGCGGATATTTACTTTTTTCTATGGCTAGGCTATTTGCTTCTTCTGCGACTATTTGCTTCTTTCGCGGCTATTTACTTCTTCGCGACGTTTCGTTGTACCTGTCGGGTGAAACGTGTGAGACGTGGACTCTTCTTGGCCTTTCGTCTTCTAACTGATTTGACTGTGTGGCCCACTTGTCTAACTATCATCACCATTTTTTACTTTCAATCTTATCCGTTGACTCGAACATCATGGACACTGACTCTTGCAATATAGTATATATAAAATACTAGGCAAATCCAAACTCTTCACCCTTGACCAAGGTAAAAAGTCAAGACATTTATCGAACTGTTTTATAACATAAATTAATAATGTTTATAAATTATAACAACATAGTTTGATCATAACTAAATTCATATATACTAAAGCTAAACTAAGATTAAAATATTAATTTCAGTTGGAAACTACTCGTGTGATAGTACTTCATTACTCAGACCTAAGCTTCTTTGCACCAGAGGTATATAAAACTTAACGGATGATCGTTAAATATTTAACGAAAATACCTAAATTGGCCAAAATAATAAGTTGGGTTCCTTTTTATGCAAGAAAAAAAGTGTGATACCTTGATTAGAAATTACCCTTAAATTGGGTACCTTTTTGTGCCATTTGCCCTATTTTTTATGGAACAGATAAGTGAGTTTATGGAAGTGAATTTTTGTTATCATTGTTGAATGTGTAAAAGTGATTAAGTTGGTTAAAATGAAGGACGGCTCTTGCAAGGTGGATATACTTGAAGGATAAAAAATGTAACTTTAAATGAAAGTCCATACTTTTTTGTGTAATTCTTATCTTTTAGTTTTCTAGTGATTTTTTTTGTAAACTCACATGACTATGTGTGGACAATTCATATGTAAGTCCTTATACATTCATAAGTGTGGTAAAAACACAAAATTCTACACGGTTATTCAAGTGTGTATAATGAGCCTTTTTTGTAATGGAATATATTGTCATAATTTTTACAGGTACACAAAGGCGGAGCCAGTGGGGTGGCTAGCGGGTGCTCGGCCACCCCTAACTGGCTTAACTAGTTCAGCTTGTAGCTTGCTTTTGCCAACTTTTGTTTAGTTTTTTCGTTAGCATCATCAAGTTTATAATAGAGAAGTTGCAGGTTTAGTTTATAACTAAAAAGAATGCATAAATAAACATAGAGGAGAGAGATACAAGATAAGAAGTAAATGTGTGGTGACTCGTAACTCTTGTTTGACTTTTACTTATTTTATATTATTTTCATAATTAATTTACTTCTTTTAACTCTCCGCCAATACAACCGTTCTTTATCATTTTCTCTTTTTTAATAACCAGGTTTGTAACTCGCGCTTTATCGTGGAGCGCGCGAGACTAACTTTGCAACGGATCGATAACCCTAAGAACTATTCGCGTTAATTGTTTCTGAATTTTTTTTACGAAAATAGTCCATGGAGTTAGCATTCCGTTGCAAGGTTAGTCATTAAGGACAAACTTTGCAACGAACCGATAACCTCAAGGACTATTTCTGTAAGATTTTTCAAATATATACTAAACTTCAACATTTTTATAAAAGCGTACGTATGTCAGAAGCATTGCAATATTTGGCTCGTTTTGTTCGTAATTCGCCGATCTTTTCAATGACATATTTTTTTTACGAATGAATCGATAGATATACGTTTCATATTTGATAAAGAAAGTTTGTTATATAAAAAAAGTCATAAAAAAGATAAAATTTTAAGGTCGTTTTAGTAACTTTTTGTAATTTTTTTCTACTTCGAGAGTGGTGAATTTTTTAATATTAAAAATCACGAATACTAAAAGCGTACTGCTCTTTAGTATAAACTTATAATGTTGTTCTTATTTAGTTGGTTTGTATATAAGTACATTACGCAATAAGATGACAAACTTGTATATATGTGTCCTAACTTTACAATAAGATCAAAAGTTAACATTTATAATAGAAAAGGCTACTCGATTTGTTTTCCCGCTATCCTCAACATAAATTTTTAGACCCATCACTGCTGTTTTCTTAACTTTTCGAGCAAGTATTTCAATCGCTTTGTATAATTACTCATTTAGCAAAGCTTTAGTTAGAAATATTTATGTAAAGTTTGTTGACAAGATAGTATTTTATTGACTTGAAGTTATTATATATAACAACTTAAAGACTTAATTGTTATTTCATATGTGTTGTAAATTGATCATGAGGCTTGAACCATTGAACTTGCTAAGATAACCACTCCAGGAAATGTATGTTATAATACAAATTATTTAAGGCCCCCTTTAACTCAAATTCCTGGCTCCGCCCCTGGTTATGATGAAAACTAAATGTAACACTTTTATTCTTATTTATTTTTATAAAACAACGAGGTGTTACATATATGCATATATACAACGATAGGTTGGCTCGAACTTGGTGTTGTCATTTGGACCTCGGTTGATTGGTAGATACAGTTTAGTGTCATTATACCATCTTCATCATCCAAAGAAATTCGTGACTTGATGAACTTCTGAAACTGTGTCGCGAGTACTATACCAGCGGCCATGGATCCAATTTTTGAAATTCTTCTTTGTCAAGTTGCTTTTCTAGTTAATCCAAGTATAGGAACATTGTGTCTGTGAAAGTCTGAGCATCTTGTTCAAAGAGTTTTGCAAATGCCAGTTTGAATCCACACTCGGTTCGAGTTCCTTTTAAGTCGTTGTTTCAAAAGAAGCTTGAGGTGTGAATGAAGTAGTCGAAAAGATACCATGAAACTCTTTTTTTGCTTTGACTTGAATTTGTTGCATTTGATGTTCTTCCGTTGTTGTAGATTGTTGTTGATTGAATCGTTGTTGTTGAAGTACTTGAACTTTTGTTAACGATTGATGAGCTAAAAGAACTAATGGTTACCACATGTTCAACTTAAAAAGATTAACGGTTGATTAAAACATAAACAAGGACTAACGGTGTAATTGAAATCCAATTTAAATGCTTAACAGTTGTTAATTAAAGTTGTAGGGACTAACGGTGCAATAACAACTCACTTTGGAAGACTAACCTGCTGTTAAATAAGTTCTGAGGACTAACGGTGTAAAACAGTTTCAGCTTTGAGGGTTAACTCTTGTTATATATCCAACAAAGGACGAGTGGTGAAATAGTCTTGAAGTCCAAGGACCAAAGTTGCAAATTTCAAAATTTATTATAGTAAAAACGTTTCCCTCCTTTTTTTATCTTCTTCGTTTGAAATGTGTTAAAAAAGGGAACGATGGTATTTTTCTTCTCGCGGACTTGTATTGTTATTATCGACCAAAAATAAGCAAACTACAACGATCATTGAAGGACCGCGATTCTAATGATAGTCGTTAGAAGAGCCGCGAACAACCGAAACTCGAAACCGAAAAACCCGAAACAAGTCGAAATGAACCAGAAACTTGTATGTTTTGCCTTAGAGAACCAAACCGTATATATTTCGCCTAATGCAATGGTATGTTTCACCTAATGCAATAGGTATGTTTCGCCTAATGCAATGGTATGTTTCACTTGACTTGTTATGACATGTTTCGCCTAATAGAAAGTGTATGTTTTGCCTGACAGCAAGTGTATGTTTCGCCTAAAAGCTTTGGTATGTTTTGCTTGAACCTTTGGTATGTTTCGCTTGAATGAGGCTGTATGTTTCGTCTGCACTATTTTTGCCCACAAGAAAACAAAACACGGATCCATATTTTAGGACTTGTGTTTTTCTTGTCCTTTTGCTTTTGATTTTAAAAGGTGAGTTAAAACCCAAAAATAAGCTGAATAAGCAGTTTTTCAATAAGGAATAAGCTACGAAAAATCTAACTGCTAATAAGATAAAGATGAAAGTTTATATCTTTTTAGATGAAAATATCCAAAAACTCAAAAACAACTACAATAAGCTACGATTTTAAGCCTCATAAATAAGCACAAATAAGCTTTTAGAAGCTGTTTTCACCACTTTTAAGCTAAGAAAACCTTTTTCCTAATCCGCTATACCAGATTTGACAAGAAAAGAACAAGCTTTTTGAAAAAAAATAAGCGGATACAAAATAAGCCGCACATAAAACTGTTCGAGAAGACAATAAGCCACGTAATAGTTGAAAGATGCATCGATAGTTCTAACATCAGATCATGTAATATTGAAAAATAAGCCTAAGGTTTATAACTTTTCTATACTAATAGGCCTAAATTATTTGTGATTGGCAAATCACGAATAAGCCCAAAATGTTAGGAAAATAACAATCTGTTTTATTCAAGTAAGCACCTAAACAAATCAAACAAAACAAAAAAATGAACCAAATGAGTTCTAATAAGCTGAATCAATAAGCTCAAATAAGCACAACAATAAAAATCACTAAACCCACCTAAGGCGAGTGATACCAAATGTCAGGACCAATAATCACTATTTCACTTCACCAAGAATCAAACAAGAAATAAGAAATTAGAGAGAAGATAAGCTGGAAAAGGAAGAATATTAGATTAGAGAAAAGAGAGGAATGTTTGGATGGAACAATACAAGAGAGAAAATGTAAATGAACCAACACCCTCTCTATCTTGGAGATGGGTATTTATACCACTTAATGGGCCGGCCTTGTAACGCTTGTTGGGCCGTGGTATTTGCTTCTTCAGCCGGGCTCGAGATTACTTTGGGCTTTAGCTCACAACACGTATAATATTAGATTAAATAACGAGCCTGATTCCCGTCACTAGCCTACTACAACATTTACTAAATAAAGACCGCAATTCCTTGTTCAACTCAATATTTTGAGGCTAACAATCTCCCCCGAAGCAAGGTCTTTAACCGTGAAACGAGTTTTCTTGTTTGACTCGATATTTTGAGGCTAATAATCTCCCCCGAAGCTTGGTTTCTGACAGATTCCGAGCTTCCATGTTCACAGTCATAACATGGTCTTGGGTTTCTTGAGATTGCTTTGACATTCGTTGCATCTCTTGTTCGACTCAATATTATGAGGCTAACACAGTCTTTATCAACAAATCTAAAAAATATAGGCATTTGCTTCACTTTGTATATGCTTTCAAACTCTGTTTGCACAAAAGTAAGAATTTCTCACTTCACTTTGTATATGCTTTCGAACTCTATTTACATTAGTATTTAGGATTTCTTTTTGAATATCCCCTTAAGTATACTTTGAATTAAAATGAGCATTCTCTAACACAACTTAAGCAAGTTGATCGTTGTACGAAGTTAGAAGTTTCTACATTTCTATAAAGTTACCTCAATTTTTGGATTTCTTACTTTTATCATTCCCACGAAAGGCACAAGTTTAGAATGTCAACCAAAGAACTATATCAATTGAAGCTTTCAGTCGTAGATGGTTCTGTAAAATTTTATGTATACTTTGCTTCTCTATAATGTTTTCAATGTGTCCCGTTTGGTTTAACCAATTCTTATGACAAGCCACGACATCCCTATGTTGTGAGCAACCAATATGCTTAAGGAATGAACAATTTTTCCCATCGTTAACCTTTTTCCAATTGTTGAACCCCTTAACTGTAAATGCATCAGAACCATGACGCACATTCGGCTTGTCTTTAAATAAGTAACAAATAAAGCTATAAGCAGAATGTGTTGTGGGAGACATATTCTAGCAAATTATGCGACAATACTAAACCACCGAGTTCTGATAACTCACGAGGATTGCTTCTCTGTAACCTTTTAGAGGATTACACTTCAGTGTGGATTTAGGAAAGTCCCTCATTGAGCATAAGATCGTATTAGTTCATCCTCTCATTAACTGGTGTTAACATATAAAACTCTACTAACTTAGAAAATCTATCCGGAGGTCGAGAGGGTTTGAAATGAAAATGTTTGCCTTAATTATTCGAGAGAGAAAGTGAGATGGGAAGATGTGTGTGTTCTAGAGAGAGAAAGGAAACACTAACAGTTACAAAATTATTATCCCCACCCCTCCTTGGAAGTAAGGAGGGGATATATATAGCCTAGACACGCCCTAACTTATACAATATGTCATAACTAGTCCTTGCGTATCCGGCTATTAATAACTACTTGTAATTTTGTATAAGTCTTCACATTTTAAGGTAAACTATCGTACCCTAACTGTGTTACACATACGAAATTACCTATACTCAATGTTCCTAGCAAAGTTTAATAAATAAATACATAAAGTCTTCCAAAGCGCTTTCAATGCTGAAGATGTCTTTTGTGTCTTCTTGTCTTTATACTTGTACTCTAGCTTAGATCTTCTGTGTCTTTACTTGTTAAAGAAACACTATATGATGCATGAGTTGGATTAACTTCCCCCCAATTCATGCAGCATGTCTTAAAAATCTTTCTTCATAGACTCCTTTTTGGTGAAGTTTCTCAATCAACTTCCCCCAAACCAATTTTCGTATCTTGAGCAAATTTTGGAACTATGATGTAGCTTCTTATATGAAGAAGCAGAAGTAGAACAATAGATGAGAAGCAGATAAGTACAAGAAGAAGCCAACCACACCAAATATAACTGCTTCTATACTGTTTCATTTCATTAGGTCTTGGTGAATATCCGTTCGGGGGAACATGTAAGAAATAAGCAACAAATCTTCTCACGCTTGCAGAATACTTCACACAAACCGTACCAAGTGAAGTAGAAACCCAACATAAATCTACAAACCCAATATCTTAACTGACCCGTAAACCATACCAAGTATACACTACTTTCCCCTAGAAGTTGAATTGATAACTCCAAGTACATCGTTCTTCCCTCATGCATAGGCTTTTGCCGATTCTCGACGAAGCCATCAGGGGTACGCTCATGATGGTTGCGATATCTCGGAAGCATCATTGTCGTGTACGCTCATATACTCGAGATGATCATGTCTAAAGTAAAAATCTTAAAAAGTTATGAACGTCGTTCAAGAACTTTGAAAATTTTACTTAGACTGTGAAGTACCATTGTCATTATGTAGCTTCAAATATCCCGTGAGAATTGTTTGCTGATCACATCTCAACTATTTAATCTCTCTGGCTAACTTACCAACCTCGTATTCTGATGGCTATCTGTTGTAACCACATGATGAAGTAAACCCGATATTCTAAACTTGAAACTGATGTACAATCCCCCAAATTTGTTACTTAAGCTTGCACTATTGTTGATTGAAGAACGGTGTAGAAGCAAATCTCTAAGTACCCTATACCTAACATCGAAAGTATAAGAAGTACAACACCTCTTGAAACTATCCACATTTGTATTTGCGTGTGACGCTGAGCATTACAATGTAACTCCTTAAAATAATAGCTATACACTGTGAGTACTACAATGTAACTCCTTACATCAGGTATAACTAGATAATCCAAGTCTTAATAATATTCCTTTGTGCTCAAGCAAGTCATCAATCGATAGAGGAGGTTTAAAGAAAAGGGGTAGAAAGTAGAAGAAATTCTCGATGATGAAATAAGTAGACATCTTCGTGAAATCCTACTTCAACTTCAAATAAGTAATACCAAATCAACTTCGTGATCACTTGTCATTCTTTAATCCAAATCCTTAGCCGTTTGCCGTTTGAGTGAATCTTATATAGGATCGTTTTAAGTGTTAAGTATTGAGTTTGCTTTGGTGTTGTGTTTGATTATCGTTAACTAGGACAAATGCTGAAATGAATTAACATTCAAATGATAAACGTTGTCCAGTTAACTTTGTCATTTAAGCATATATAGGAAACAAGGACTACCTGTGAAATAGGTTAAACTTTTAACGGTTAACGATTGTTATGAAAAGCAATAAGGACGAATGGTGCAATGGATTAAACCTCGAGGGTCTAAAATGAAAACTACAACTTGGGTTGTATTTTCAAATCAAAACCTTTCCCGCCAACTAAGTGAGCTCGGTAAGTGCTGAGTTAACTCACCTTCTTCTTCATTTTAAACTTAAACCGCAAGTAAGTTACACACATAAACCGCGAGCTAGTCCTTTAAACCGCGAGCCCTAGGGTTTCTTCCTCCTTAAACATAAACCGCGAGCACCTTGGGTTTATTCTTCCTTGAACATAAACCGCGTGATATGAAAACCCTAAATCCCCTGATGTATCATAAACCGCCCAAACAAGGTATTAACCCGCCTAAATCACCGTAACCATAAGCATCATCTTAAACCGCGTTCAAATCCTTAAACCGCCTAATTTATCTTGTAAAACACTTGTTAAACAACTTAAACCACGTACCGTGTTTGATAAACTACGAGAATGCACTTAAACCACGTAGTTTGAATGATAGACCACCTGTATTATGCTTTCTTAAATCACCTATTTAAACCGCGGGACTTAAACCGCTAGTACTTTTAAAATGGTAAACCGCCTAAACCCTAAACATAAACCGCGTAGTACAACCTGACTTAAATTGCGTATGGTTTCTAAATCGCAACCTGTAGACCTTGATAAACCGTATTATTTGGACAAGGACTGTCATTGTGTCCTTTTTGATGTCCTTGACTCATTTCCCTTTAGCTAAACCGCGAGTAAGCACAAACACATTCAAAACGCGATTTTTCTAATCAAGATTCGAGCTTTCTTTCAAAATAAGCTTTAACATGCGTTTATAAATCTTAAAGACATAAGCTTATAGATTTAATACGTTTTTATATCACTTTTTTATGGTTTAAGCTCGAAATAAGCAATAAGCCATTAAGTCGTGGTTGGGAACCACATAACACATGAAATAAGCTACAAGAATAAGCTTCGAATAAGCATATATATATATACCACACACAAGCTTTATCACACGATTATGGTCATGAAAAATATCAACTTTAAACGTTTTGAACCATATTAGAACACGTTTTAAGTTTTTAATACACGAAATAAGCCATAAGACCATAAGCCGTATGAAATAAGCCATGAATAAGCAAAACACGAACACAAAACACCCCGGTTAGCTCTTGATACCAATTGTTAACATATAAAATTTACAAACCAAGATCGATCCAGAGGTCAGGGAGGATAGAAATAATGCTTAGCCATATTATTGAGAGAGAAAGTGAGATGGGAAGATGTATGTATTTTAGAGAGAGAAATATACACACAAACTTTACAAAAAATTTCCTCACCCCTCCATGGAAGTATGGAGGGGTATATATACCCCTTACATGCCCTAACTTATTACATTTGTCATTTCTAGTCCTTGCGTATTTGGCTAATAATAACTACTTGTAATTCCATATAAGTCTTCACATTTTAAGGCTAACAACTGGATACTCCCAAAGTTGTTGACGCTTTCTAGGATCTCCTTCCAAACACGTAGAGTCCGTTTCTTCACTATTTGGCCTTGTAGCTTCAGTTTTATTCTCTTTTGGTTCATTTTACTATTGTTGAGGCTCACTTGTTGACGGTTTCGAGCATTTATGGCAATTAAGATATTTTAGCACATAACAATTAAGCATTCAATAAGATATAATGCATAGTTTTGGCATGCAGACATATAAAGATAAGAGAGGAAGGCTAAAAAAATAAAAAATTTATGTTCAGTGGGTGGCCCCCTTAAAGTCTGGCCGGCCCCCTTAAAATTAAGGGGCCCGCCTCTTATGAATTAAGGGGGCCGCCACCTGTTGAGAAATTATTTCTCAGATTTTTGACAAATAGTTCATTATTAATTTTTACTGCTGAAAACTTAGTCAATTTGTTCCATCATTCCTAGACCTAAGCGTAAGTAGTTAAATGGTTCACGTTTAAGTGGATTAGTTAGAATATCGGCTATGTTGTCTTCCGATGAGACATTTTCTAAAGAGATATTCCCTTTTTGAACATTATAACGAAGGAAGTGGTGGCGAATTTCTATGTGTTTAGTTCATGAGTGTTGAACGGGATTCTTACTTAAGTCTATAACCCCTTTGTTGTCACACATTATTGGAATATTGTCTAACCTAATGCCATAGTCTATGAGAGCTTGTTTCATCCATAGTGCTTGTTGACATGCCTTTCCGGCACTAACATATTCCGCTTCGGTTGTGGAGATAGCAAGAGCGGTTTGCTTCTTTGAAAACCAAGATGTTAAATGTTGATCCCACGCCTTGATCGGTTCTTTAGAATATAAAGAGTTTGTTACCTTGGAAGAATCCAAAATAACAAAGAT
>BQNB010154628.1:0-14107 GCA_026074375.1 Tanacetum coccineum | reverse complement strand
TACTGGATGGCAAGGTGCTTAGAGTATTAGGAGAGAAACCGAAAGAAAAGACGAGGCAGCTAAAGAGTGTTAAGGCTAAGGAGAAGGAATAAAAAGAGATAGAAGTAGTAAGGGATTTTCCCGAGGTATTTCCGGATGACATATCTAGATTACCGCCTATTCAGGAAATTAAGTTTCGAATTGAGTTAATCCTTGAGGCAATGTCGGTAGCAAAGTCCCCCTATCGTTTGGCACCTTCTGAATTAGAGGAGTTTTCAGAACAACTCAAGGAACTCCAAGACAAAGGTTTCATTCGACCAAGTTCATCGCATTGGGGAGCGCCGATGTTGTTCGTTAAGAAAAAGGATGGTTCTTTTAGGATGTGTGTTGACTATAGAGAATTGAACAAGTTAACAGTTAAAAATCGTTATCCGCTTCCTAGGATTGATGATCTATTTGACCAACTGCAAGGATCTCAATTTTTCTCAAAGATAGATCTTAGGTATGGATACCTTCAGCAGAGAGTGCATGCAGATGACATTCCAAAGACTGCGTTTAGAACTTGTTATGGACATTTTGAGTTCACAGTAATGCCCTTTGGTCTGACTAACGTACCAACGATATTTATGGATTTGATGAATAGAGTTTGTAGGCCTTATCTTGATAAGTTTATGATAGTGTTTATAGAAGATATTTTAATCTAATCTAAGACTCGGGAGGAGCATGTAGAACACTTAAGGTTAGTCTTGGAAATGCTCAAGAAGGAGAAACTGTATGCTAAGTTTTCTAAGTGTGAATTCTGACTAAGAGAAGTGCAGTTTCTTGGGCATATGATAAATGGTAATGGGATTCATGTAGACCCTAGTAAAATTGAAGCTGTTAAGAATTGGAAAGCCCCTAGAACTCCAACTAAGGTTCGTTCGTTTATTAGGATTGGTTGGGATTTACCGTAGTTCATTGAGAACTTTTTAGATTAGCTAATGTCTCTTATATCTGACTCAGAAGTGTAAGACTTTCGATTGGGGTGAGGAACAGGAATTGGCATTTTAAACCTTGAAGGATAAGTTGTGTAATGCGCCTGTTCTAGCTCTCCCCGATGGACTAGAAGACTTTGTGGTATATTGTGATGCGTCCGGTATAGGACTAGGTTATGTGTTGATGCAAAGAGGTAGGGTGATAGCATATGCATCTAGGTAAAGTTGAAATTCACTTGAGAAGAATTATAGACCATGATTTGAGTGGGTGCGGTCATGTTTGCACTTAAGATTTGGAGACATTATTTTATGTACAAGATGTGTCATATATACATATCCTAAGGGAAGTCTCAACAGTAATCTTTAGTCTGAAAGAGTTGAATATGCGGACACGTCGATGGATAGAGTCTGTGTCAGTTAATTATGTCGGTTAAATTCGCTTTTATACTGTAAGGCGAATGTGTGGTGGCTATGCCTTAAGTAGGAAGGAAAGTGTTGGAATGAAACCATAGAGGGGGTGAATATGTTTCCTTTTAAAAACTTTAAATCTTTTGTATCAATTATTAAATCACTCTCTGCCGGCGGTCCCATAAATATATAGGGGCCGCCTAGTACATCAGGGGGCCGCCCTATTTAAAGGGACCACCCCCAGAAGAGGTTTTCGGACTAGATCATTTATATCAAATCACCAATCAAGTTTGACGCAATATGAGAAGTGTCGATAATTGGTGATTTACATAAACTAGTGCATATTCTACCATATATCCTATACTCACATATTTTCTACAAAGAGTACACAACATGGACTAAAAACAACTTAGACAACAATTCACAACAATCTTAAGCACATGCAAGTGGTAATAGAAGCGATAATTAAAGACATATAGTAAAGGAGAAAGGTAAAAGAAATGCAAACCGACATGATGCTTTATAGGGTTCTGGTCACGAAGTCCTCTTGCGCCTACTCCACTCCTCGATGTATCAACTGGAGAGTTACTTCATAATCAAACCCCCCAAGATTCCTTTTGGCGAGGAAAACTTATACCACTGCTTACATTGTTTTCCGACACTAAGCGAGATGTATAGTCCTTCTTTCGAGTACAACAAACCCGTTTCTGTTTTATGGGCCAAATAACAAACCTTTGTATTTTATGGCCTAAACTCATAAACCGCGTCGCTTACATTATTTTCGACACTATGCTAGATGTCGAGTCCTAATCTTAGCTGAAACCAATTCTACTACTTACACTGTGTATTTTATAAGGCCTAAAATACTAACCAACCCACAATAAACCCATTCAAATATATACATCATTTGATTACACACTACTTAAGATTGGAAGACATGGACTCGATCTATATGTAATAAATGTTACAAATGGACTAACTAGACTACATAACTTTGGATCTTGAAGATGACCGAAGTTCTTCTCTTGCACTTGAGGGAGAAGGATGGCAAGAGTAGAAGATTGGGCTCACATTTTAAACAAGATATTTTAACAAGTTAAAGATCAAAGATTTAGAGAATTTACATGAGAATCTAGAGAGAGAAAAAAATAGAGAAAATTCATGCAAAAAGGGGTTGTAAACAAATGTTGGAGGTGACCCATATTTATAGGAGCTAAAAACTAGCCTTGCTTGTCAGGAAACGGGTCGATACCAGATATATTAGGGGGGGCACCGGATAATTAAGGGGGCGCCGACCTATTTAAGGGATCCGTCCCGAAAAACGCTCTGTTTTGTCTTTTGTGGTGTTGCAAAACTTGTTGTGTGAATGTGACACTTGTTTTGGGGGGAAAATGTAGATTTTGAATTTTGAAATAATTACTACATAAAATATTTCTTTATAATTCAAAAATAATTTATCTAATTAATTTTTGAGAAATTTTGTTACATTTATAAAAATGTAATGTTTAAGACAAAAACTTATTTCTTTGATCATCCTACAAGTTTAATGTTGTTTGTACATACCTTATGTGATTTACGTCGGGTGCAAACAAATGTCAGTGTTGATGTAGACTTGAGACGTCGAGAGATGTGAATGCGAGTATGTATTGATAATTTGTGATTACGGTAAACTTGGCGCACTTTTTAACGTTACGTATTACAAGTTTCATGTTGTAGTTTGTCATCACCAAACATAAAGGACGATCATATGATTAATATCGTAATATTTGCATTCAACTATCTCCCCCTTTTGATGATGACAAACCTTTGTTAACATTAAACAATAGTAAAGTTTAAAAGTTACTCGCTTACACTACCCTTATCCCCCCTTTTGTCGAAGCAAACAGGTTATTATGGGGATATGAGAAGAAGATTGAGAAGATGGTATGTGCTTCTGGGTATATAAGTTAGGGGAATGAGAAGAAGATAGGTGCTTGAACGTATCTAGGTTTGAGGAGAGGATTCAAATAAAGGGTAAAGGTGGGTAGTGATTGTTTGTTTTCTTGGATCGTTTAGAACAGGTCATGAGAGGTGAGAAGTAGGCAAGACAAGAGGATAGGTTACTTCGATGTGTAAGGTAAAGGAATGAAGAAAAGGTAGGTGATCCAAGTATATTGGTTGGAGGAATGAGAAGAAAGCATGAGAAATAAGGTTGAGGTGCTTTTGAAGTGGATGAGGTGAAGTATTTGGAGTATGAATGAGCCCTTCATCATATTTTACAATCCCCGATCCTATATTCCTATAAAGGTGAGCTTGCATCATCCTAGTGAGGTATTCTATCATCACGGTCTAACCAACTTCCATGTTGTTTACCCACATATCTACTAGATCCCACTTGCTCATTACGTCCTCATTACATTCCTTGTACTTATTCCATCGATGCTGAGAAGTTTGATGCAATTTAAAAGAGAAGAACGCTTGCAGATACTGTGCACCCCGTGGTGTGTGGCTCCCCCATTGATTAGGGAACCAAGGGAATCAAGATATGTTAATTTGTGCTACAAAAGCAAAGGTAGTAGACAAGTGCACGTATTTACATATAGCAAAACATTAGTGAGGAATAGACATGCATTCAGGTTTATTATTCTAGAGTATGGCCACTTTAAAAGCTAAGTTAGAAGACTGGGACACACGCAACTTTATTTTAAAAACAAGACATTTAAATGATATAAATTAAAGACGCAAGACGTGATGTTTACGGAGAAGATTAGGACAATTTTTAATTTAACTAAAAAATGGGATTCGTTTATTAAATTGAACAAAAATATTATGAGAATGACCTTTTAAAAGTCAGGACGAATGACACTTATATCTTGGTAAAATATGTCAGAATTATCATATCTTATATATACTATTATTTTATATATCTATATATTTATATATATATATATATATATATATATATATATATATATATTTATATATATATATATATATTATGTGTGTGTGTGTGTATGTGTGTGTGTGTGTGTGTGTATATATACTTTAAAAGGAATAAAAAGAAAAATAAGACGAGGATGGAGACGATGTGCTCTTGGATGTGAATGAAACATGATTCTATTAGAGCCAAAAGTGGAAAGGGATGAGCGATAATTAAAGAAGGAACGTGGTTGACCGAGAGGTTGATAGAAAAGATTGATATATCATTTGCACTAACAATTGATGTGCATATGATCCCATCGAGAAAAGAATTGATGATTGGGAATTTAAAGGTTTGTTTGGTGTTTTGTTGGTTGACAATGTTGAGGAACAAAGGTGGGATGTGAAATGAGGTGGTAGTTCTTTCATGGTGGAAGAATAATGAGAGAGATAACTAACAATGTGGTGATCAAATTTAAAACACTTGAAGATTTAATCTATTCTGTATGTTTTCACTTTTAGAAAGTGGGAATGATTTAACGACAGAGGTGACATTTACATTTAGCAAATTACTAAATATTTCGGATGAAATAATTACGTTAGGCGCGGTTATAGGAGGAATTTATCATAATATAACAAGACTATTAAAAGAGAAGAATGTTTAGATGTGAGGAAGAATCATTTTAGAGATTAAATATTATTAGAGTGAAAAGGGTCGTTTAGAAGTGAGAAGAAACGTCAGAATTAAAAAGACTATTAGAAGTGAGGCGACTATCAGAAGTGAGAAGACTATTTAGAAAGAGAAAAGAGGTTTACGAGAAGTGAGGACCAATTTTTGTATGTGATGGAATTTATTGTGAAGTGATGGATTGCAAGTCTATCGATTGTAAGGAATGTGTTTGATAATGAGAAGACGTTATTTTCATTATGAAATTCACTTGACTTCTTGAAAAATAAGCAACGATGCTTATGAGTGTTAGGATATGAGGTATGACCTATTAATCTATAAAAGAGGACTTGGGTATAGGGTTGGTGTGGGAGTAGAGTTCAACTCGTTGCAGAGAAAAAGAGGAAGTGTTAGGTTATGAAAGATTGAATGATATAAACAAAGCTGCTGTCGGTGGTCTAGTATATCGGGGACGCCAGAATAGATATAGGGGCGCCGGGGAACCGCCAACAGGAGGGATGTTTGGAGAAATTGATGAATTTTTTGAAAAGAATGGCATTTTAATTTGCATTTCGCTAATTAAAAATACTTAAAGTACTTCGGATGAAGTAGTTAAGTTGTCACGATATGAAATGAAACACGGACTATAATCGAAACTAGAAGAAAAGAAGAGAACGATTTATGGAATGTGTTCCATCATTCCTAAACCTTGACGAAGATAATTTAGCGATTCACGCTTGAGGGGTAAAGAAAGAATGTCGGCGATGTTATCTTCAGATGCAACCTTTTCGATGGAGATGTTTCCTTTTGGACATTGTCCCGAAGGAAATGGTGACGTATCTCGAGGTAGTTTTGTAAGCAATAATAATATATAAAAATAATAATAATAATAATCATCATAAAGAAGAAACGAACGAAGTTAGAGAGATGAGGCTTGACAATGTCAAGACGGAGTTTGTGCGCGTTACGATAAACTAGATTAAAAAAGTTATGTAGCTCTTCCTGAGTATTGCAAATATTCACAGAACAATCACATGACGAGGTATACGTTTGTCTTAAAGGTGGTAGCGGAAATAGTGGAGGAAAGAGATTAGCCATCTCTAAGGTTGAAGAGGCGTAGTTGAGTTTTGAGATGGAAGATGTGTGATCGAAAGACAAAGAGTGTTTTCGTCGAAGAGAGATAATGTTTTCGTCGAATAAAAAAAATGTTTTCATCGAAGAGAAATGATGTATTCGTTAAAGAGACAAAATGTTTCGTTGAAGAGAAAGAATGTTTTCGTCTAAGAGAAAAGAATGTTTTCGTTGAAGAGAAAAAATGTTTTCGTCAAAGAGAAAGAATGTTTTCGTCGAAAGAAAGAAGTTTCGTAGAAGAGAAAGAATGTTTTCGTCGAAAGAAAGAATGTTTTCGTCGAAGAGAAAAAAATGTTTTCGTCGAAGAGAAAAAAAGAGCGTTTTAACTTATGTTGTTAAAAGGCTTGAATAGGGATTTTGGATATGACCTTTAACGTTTGCGATCGCAAGTTAAAGATACTTGAATATTTTCATGAAATATTAAAGTTGGCCAAACCTACTTGGGAGCGAGCTGTTAGAATTTGGTATCTTACCTTTTTCTTGACGAAAGAGTGGCTGATTTGGAGAAAGTAAAGATGATCGATCAAAAGGAGTGTGTGAGTGGAAGACTATTAAGAGATTTAATACCTTTTGTGACTCTTTAGACTTTTTTAGATTTATGTCCGGACCGCGAAAGAAAAGAAGATATTATAGTTGAGGAAACTATATACATAGATGTATAAGGACATTAATATATAAGCATGCAAGTTTATCTAGCATGCATCACACAATAATCACAAGGATTAATGTGTAAGACTGGATTGGACTTCCTAAACCTTTAGTCAATACATCATACTAACATTAGTGTAGGTGTACAATTACCATTTAAGTCAAGTAAGATGACGCAAATAAAACCTGATTATTTTAAATGTAATCTTCATGTAACAGGCATGTTAGCATCTTAGCACTTAAGGCATGTGTTTTTTAGATGTACAAAGAGATATTTTATCTAAATTGCTAGAAAAAGGCAAACACTTTTACAACAAAATGATTCATTAGCTAAGCATAATAAAGTGGCATTAAGATAACCTGAAAGATATAATTGCATGACGTGGAGAGCACGTTATCATCTTGAAAATTTCAAAAGCAACATATGTGAATGATGTAGGTTAGATTGACCAAGGAAGAAACCTATTTCTACTTGCTTGGTGTGCACTTCCTACATGAAATACAAAGTCTATGTGTTAGACTTCATTAGGCATATTTAAGAAGAGTCATTTAATCAAATTAGAGAATGAATATGAGACTATCACTAGTGGTGCTCGCAAATTTGGCTAAACTCGACCATTTTTACAGGTTTATACCACAAACCCACTTTACTCTTGGGATAGCAAATTCAACGTTAGGTCAAATTGAATTTATAGTCAATATATTCTATAGTAGTCATTATCCTGTTAGACAAAAATAGAAATTCCTATATTTGCACTCGAGTGTAGAAAAATAAAATTTGTTTGTTAGTCATACAAGGCCTCCTATGACTCTAACGAACGTACTTTAATTTTGGTGGATATAAATCCTAATCAAGATGTGTGAATTCTAAAGTTGAAAGAGAGAGCAATGCAAGTTGTTGTAGCTTAAGAAAAAATGAGCATTTAGGACCTAGGTATGGGGGGGACTTAATAGTGGACAATGGAATGCTCTATATTGAGGGTGTTCAAAAATCACTTTACATATCTTTTATGAAAGAAGTCAATCTAAGGTTATTTACCTCAATAGTCTTGTGTTTGTTTCTTGTGTGAAATGATGATGATTAACTGATGTATTTGAGTTACATCTATGTTATACTTTTAAGCAAGAGATTTACAAGAGGAAGATGTTTAAATTTAATGCCATAGGGCGGATCTACATAAACCGAAGATGAATTTAGGATGAAGGATCCATCAATCTGTGGAGGTGCCAAATTTAGGCAATGATCATTTTTCTATTATTTGGGAGATGGTGTTGAAATTCGGTTATTAAGAGATAACTTATATTAAGTTATAAGGGTTTCGGTTTGAGTTTTCAAAATGGACATCAAGTCTTGCTTATCCTGTTAGGGAACTTATGAGTTTCCCGATGGAAATTCATTAGTCGTTCAATCCTACTTAGAGTGTGTTAAGTTTTTATTTTATTTTTTTTTAAAAATTAATAAAATTTTTTTATTATTATATTATTTTAATATTTTTTTATTTACCCCCCCCCCCCCCCCCCACCCAATTTTTTTTTCCCCCCCCCCCCCCCCCCCCCCCCCCCCCCCCCCCCCCCCCCCCCCCAAACACAATTTTTTTTTATTTTTTTTTTTTTTTTTTTTTTTTTTAGCTATGTATTAATTTGACCATAGCCTTAAATAACACAACATTTTGAATACTTAGACTCATGAAACATCTTCATTGCAAGTGTGATAGCAATTCGTATGAACTAATCTTGTTGTCGATCTAGCAATCGACTTCGTGATTTACATGTAATAACCGTGGATGGTTAAACATGTAGGACACGGAAAAAATATCCTATGGTCATTTGATTGATTATTTTTGGGATCTATATAAAACCTAAATCTCGATTTCATGTCATATTCCGAATTTGTAATTGGATGAATAATGAGATTAATTATCGTTTTTGAATATAATACGTCATATTCTAAAATCCCTTAGATTACTATTGAAAGAAAGCACAAAAATGGTTTGTGAAATATGTTCAATTCTTCCTAATTCTAACCTTAGATGGTTAAAGGGTTCTCATTTGGTGAAGAAGAAATATTATGGTTATTTGATAAAGTAAGAGAGAGCTTTGATGGGGAAAATAGTCTTGAGTTTGAGTTGTGCTTTTGAATTGTTTGAGCAAGTTACATATGTATTGTGGCGTTTGCTCATGTTTGTCTTTTCGGATTGACACGGACTTACCAATTGCATTGCAAGGTAAATTACTTGAATATTTTGGACAAAACATTCAAGTCGTCAATCCTACTTCATTGTGTATTTTATGCATATATTTGCCAAATATTTGGAACACAACTATTGGACAAGTAGACTCAATATGACATCATTTACAAGTGTGGTTACATTAAATACATATTCTATCTTCTGGGAGAGGTGTGTTTATTTTCATATCAATCAAGTGTGATTGAGTATGTAGGTTCAAGATAATATCTCTTGTTATATTTTTATATAATCTTGAAGCTAGACAAATAAGAATCTGATTTCTTGTCCATACTCAAAAACTTATCAATTAGATTCGATAAAAATATCAATCATAATTTGAATAATGAGTTGTTCTTATTATTCAAATTCTTTTTCTTGACCATCCGAACACTCTTTTAAAAGAAGAGCAAATAAAGATTTTATAGTGTGTTTCCATTAATGCTTTTGAATAGTTTTAATGTGTGCGGTTGATGAATATATGACAAGTTAATTTCTTACTTCTGGATTGTATTATTGTTTTGCTTGTGCGAAAATACTATTTGGTTGTTATGATGTAGGCTTAGTTTTTGACATTTTATTAGTGTATGAATGATTTTTCTAACCATTTTAATACAACACATATCTTTTGTAAAATACTATACGTTTATAAAGAGAATATAATTATGTGTGTGTGTCAGACCAATGCAAGCACAAGCAAAGTTTAAAAAAATATAATTTATTTTACTTAAATACTAATGTATTAATATGATATTTTCTTTTGTTTAACCAACCCAAGGTTAAACAAAGTAAGACGATGAAAAGATTTAGACATCTTGTTGGAAGAGAGTTAATGTGTTGGAAATATTTTAGTGACGGAATTTAACATATGATCTTAGGACATTATTTTTCCACACACTTGACAAATTATTTAACTCTTGTTTCTAAATGGGTTACTACACTCAAAATAATCTACAAGATATTTATGTAACACTTGTAAAAATAGTGATCTATGCTTATATGCAATGCACAAAGAATTTTGCAACTTAACGCAAGAAATCTATGCTAATTCCTATTAGGCATAATACGGAAAACTAGTAACATACAAATAGCATACATGGCACATGTGTTTAGATATATAATTAGCTCAATTACAAATAGTAATTATTACTTATTAATATCTATTAACCAAGTTGAAACAAAAGTTAAACACACATAATCATCTAGCATACACATAAGGATATTCATCGTCGTTTTGTGTATTAGATATAACGATGTATACATAGCTTGATTTTATTTGAAAACAAAAATAGTTTCCTCCCCATTATAAAAAATTAATCCAGATCAATGTTTTCAAGGATAAGTTGACTAGAAATGCTCGACTTGAAAGAAAAGGTAAACTACAAGTTTTACGTCAAATCGAAACCTATAGTTTTGAAAACTATGTAGTATTTTGCATTTCTGACTGACTTAAGTTTGGAATAAAGACTTGGAAGTATTTTTAAATGAAACTAGACTCAATTATCTTTGAAATGACGGGTGGCACGACTTCTACGGACTTACGATTAATTTTATATGATTTTTTGATGTTTTCAAAAAACTGACGAAACAGACAGGCGGCCCCCATAAAGGTGACGGCCCTCAGATATATTTGGGGGCCGCCCGAACATTTATGGGACCGCCACCAGTGACCCCAAAACACGTTTTTTGTTCAAAATCATTTTGTAACTTAACTGTAGAACATAGGACTTTAAAAAGTTGTTCCAGCACATAAATTTCGTATTTTAGACATCATTTCTACTCTTACGACTTAGACAAACATACGTTGACACTTCCAAGTTCTTTTAAAAAAATTCCTTCAAGCTAGTATACGAAGTATATTTAATAACAAAATTAGTACGAATCAAACAACAAAACAATTTTCATATTTAGTCCCCCTTCATGAGTAATTTGATACATGGATCATACTCTATTTCAAAATCCATTTGTTTTTGAAAACTAGAGCGACGTGGCTCTGATACCAATTGTGGAAACCGTAGAGGGGGTGAATATGTTTCTGGTATGTGCTTAATTACACATACCTTTTACCTTTAAAACGAGCTAAAATAACCAAAAACGGACTTAAAATGCCAAATATATGCTTGTTTTGCTAATTGTGTTGTGCAGGAACGGATAACTAAGAAAAGGACGAAAAACAAAGCCAAAACAACAAAACCGGACTCGGAATGGAAAAGACTGTGAAAGACAAAGCCAAATCGAAGCCGGAAAGTCAATCAAGTCAAAAAGTCAACAGAAAAGTCAATTGGTCTAAGACAAAGTCAACCCAAGTCAACCCCGAGGCCAAAGTCAAAGAAATATAAGTTTAGGGACTGAACTTGCAAACCCCTAAACTTATATTTATAAGAGAAAAGAGGAGAAAAGAAGACAAGGGCTGATTTTGCAAAATACTCAAAATAACAAGTGGGGGGACTTGTTTTGCCAAGTCCCCATACTTGTAATACACCAAGGACGTATGGTGAAAAGAGTTATATAACTCTTGGGGACTTGTTTTGCCAAGTCCCCAAAAGTTATATAACCATAAGGACGATGGATGCGATGAAACAAGTAACCATGAGGGGCTAACCTTGCCAAATGGGTAAACTTATACCCCTGTCTATCCCCTACTCTATCACATGTTTTCACGACCAAAACAATGTACCCAAAAACTCTCGGGTGTATAATAAACCTATTTTAACCCTGTTAGATTACGACCACCACCTTGGGTTATCACTTTCCCCCCCCCCCCCCCCCCCCCCCCCCCAACCCCCCCCCCCGCCTTTTTCCCACTACCTTTCCCAGCCTACAAATGTAGCCATGTTGGCGATCCCAACATCTCCCAATGCTTGTTTCGACCACCCAAGATTAATTTTGAAGATTGAAGGGGCCAAGATTAGAGGTTGTGAACCCTCACACAACAAACACATCCTTTTGTCCCTGTGTCTACAAACATAACAACAGAAGAGAGAAGAAAAGAATACTTTAGTCGAATTTTTTTCTATATATAGCTTTGTAAAGCCATTGTGGCTAGTAGTTAGTTCTTAAGTAGTTTTTCTAATTGTAATTTTAAAATTAATTCTCAGTGTTTTTTTAAGTTAAAAGCCTTTTATGTATTTGTACTTTGAATTTAATGAAATTTAGTTAAATTTGCTCTACTTGTGTTCTTACATTTAAAGGCTTTTCAAACCTTTTAAACCTTCACTTAATCTACCATATGATCTTTCTTGTAAAACATTTTCACCAAATTTTCAGGGAAAACTCACAAGAAAAGGGTGAGATTCTGTTGCATTCAAAGCTTGGATGAATAAGCTAACTTGGAAGGCTTATTGGGTTTTTCAACTTAGTTTTGGCTTATTTATAAGCCAAGGGTAGGGTTTAGAGCTTATTTAGGTCTCAAGGGATCCTTTTTTGTGGAAAGGATCAAAGGTACTTAATTTTCAAACCTTGCTTATTTACTGTAGCAATAAGCTAGTTTAGCTTATTTCCTTAGCTTAATGTGCTTATTAGTTATTAATTATGTCTAAAAATGTTTAGAATGTTTTTCATATCATATATATGTTAGTTTAGTTAAAACTGCCAAAGTTAGTGTAATAAGCTAGGTGAGGAAGTGGCTTATTTCCATTAATAAGCTGCAAGTTTTAGAGTCAAAATAGCTTAATTAGTGTAATATTAGTAAGAGTAGATAAAAGGTTTTAAAAATTTTAGTGTTAAAATAGATTTTAAAGTCACTTTGGTTTGACAGCTTTAAAGTAAAGGGGTGTTTGGCATAAGCCTTAAAAACGGGTCAAAAAGGGTGTTTGCATGGGTTGAGGTGTTTTGGTTAAATTTAACTTAAGTCTTTAAGCATTTTCAAGCTGTTTTTAAAAAAGTTTTTAGTTTTAAAATGGTTTTCCAAAGTTTTTAAAACTGTTTTCATAACTGTGAGGTTTTTAAGATACCACAAGTGCTTATTTGGTTAAGCACTTGTAGGTTTGAGTTTAAGTGCAAAAAAAGGGTCTGTTTTTGTGTGTTAAACAGCCTATTAAAACCTTGGTGTCTTTTGACTTTGTAAGTCAAAAAGCACCAAGTGTTTGTTAGTGACAGTTTTTAAAAAATTCAAAAGCCTTTTTCACCTTCACAATTCAGCAAGTGTTTATGGTTTTTAGAAGCTAAAATTTGGTGGATAAGTCCACAAGCTAGTAGACTTTATCTGTTTTAAGTTTTCTTTTCTATTTGAGCTTATTTGACAGCTTATTTTAAGTTGTCAAATAAGCCCCTCAAGGCTAGCTAAAATCTCCCCTGGTGCAAAGGGGAGATTTTAAGCCCCTTGTTCTTTGTCATTTAGTGTTTTTAAGCTCAAGTTTTTGGCTTATCTTAAGAGTTTATAAGCTCTTAGATAAGCCCTCTAAGTTATAGACTTTAAAGAGCTTATTTGTTGGCTTAATTTTTAAGCCCAAACTCACCCTTTGACTGTTTTTAGCCTAGGATGGGTATAGGATTGCTTATTTTTCATGTTGGCTTTTACAGCTTATTTAGGTGTAGATTTTAAGTTCTTTAATGCTTATTAGGTTAGTTTAGGAGCACCTTAGCTTATTTTCTCTTTGCCTTAGCATTTTTAGTCCAAATGTCCAAAAAGACTTAAGCTCTTTTTGCCTCTTAAGCATCCTGTCAACATATGCTTTGTCCCAGCTTATTTAGCCTTAAGCTTTAAGCTTTTTAGCTTACCTAGGTTTAGTCTAGACCCCTTTTGCTTATTTTTCCTTTTCCTAGCTTATTTGCCTAAGTGACTTAGTCACATTTTAGTTTTAAGCTTTGTTTCTAGTTTCTGTCAAAAGTAGGCTTATTTTCTAGCTTATTTAGTTGTTAAAAGGAGAAAGTGTCTTTGTTAATGTTGTTTAGAATAAGCTCCTCTACAAGTTTTTAGTTTTAAGATTTTGCTGAAAATCACTTTTTAATAAGCCAAAAAATAAGCTAGATCGTAGGGTTGGTTTGGTACTTTTCTTAAAGTCCAAGGGTACTCATTTGCACTATAGTGTAAATTCATAATAATTTGCCCGCCTACCCTTTACTTTGGTTTCTTACATTTTCTACCCTAGACTTTGCAAAAAAAATAAAAAAGGGGGAAAGACAAGAGGCCCGGGTGAGCAAGACTCGAACCCGGGACCTCTCGATACAAACCCCCT
>BQNB010154626.1:0-15494 GCA_026074375.1 Tanacetum coccineum | reverse complement strand
CAAAGGGATCCTCGTCACCCGAATATCCCTTATCCGTCTAGAATGAACCAAGAGAAACAAAAAGAAAATGATGATGTTCAAATTTATAAATTCTGGCAAATGTTTAAACAACTTCATATCAACATCACTCTTGCCGATGCATTAATTCTTATCCCGAAATATCAAAAGATGCTTAAGAGTCTCCTTTCCAATAAGGAGAAGCTTATAGAATTGGAAAATTCACCTGTTAGTGAAAATTGCTCAGCGGTTATCCTAAAGAAGCTTCCCGAAAAGCTAGGTGACCCTGGGAAATTTCTCATTCTGTGTGGTTTTAATGAGCTCAAGTGCAAATCCCTAGCCGATCTAGGTGCACTCCGAAAGGAATTGCAAGAGATGTCTTTGTTCTGGTTGGAAAGTTCACATTCCCCGCTGATTTTGTCATTGTTGATTATGAGAGCGATCCACGTGTCCCCCTCATTTTGGGAAGACCATTCTTACGGACTACTCGTGCTTTGATTAATGTTTATGGAGAAGAAATGATTCTCCGTGACGGTAATGAAAGACTAATCTTGAACATGAGAAATGACACTTCAAGCTATTCAAACGAACCTCATCAAGAATCAATCAACATGATTGATGTCTACAATGTTTCACATGAGGAAATTCATGAAGATTTGTTTGCAACAAATCATCCAAGTGGCAATCCCACTTCTTCTCTCACTTCTCATACCGACTTAACTTCACCGGAAGTTGTCAATCAATCGAGTGGCAATCCCACTCCGATTTCGGAACCCGAGACCAAGTCTTCTTCTTCTTCCCCCACACTTATCTCCCTCAAAGAAAGTGAGTTAATTTGGGAAGAATTCGAAGCTTATCTCGCAAGTGATTCTTTTCCACCAGGAAATAGTAATCCTTCATCTCTTCTCCCTCCTTTTCATAATTCTTTAAGTGGCAGTACCACCTCTTCTTCACCTAGTCTCCACATTTCTGAGACTAGCGACTATTTTCTTGAGGAGTTCGCCGATGAACTCGCTCATATCACATTTCCACCAGGAAATGATGATCTTCCCTTTGATGCCGAATCCGATCTTCTAGAATTAGAGTATTTGCTTAACCATGATCCTATCAAGGATATGGATTCTATTCTCGAAGATTCGGTTGATGAAAATTCTCTTGATGACAATCTTGATGATACCATTTCTGAGATGTTCACCGATGAACATGCTCTTGATTACTCATCCCCACCATTATGGGATGATTATGATGATGACCTTTTTGATCATGAGACCGTTAATGATGATACTTATGATGATCCATTTGACTTCAAGGAAGAGAAAATCAAAGATTCTAAAATCTTGATTGATGAACTTGATCCCCCTAGATCAAGTGATTTCCTTCCTTTTCCCGAGTGTGACTCAGTTTTCTATGAGGATTTTTCTGAGGTTGATGCTTTGCCTTCGACCAACAACGAGGACAAGGTATTTAATCCAGGTATACTCATTCATGAGAACCTCTTTGAAGTCACCAACTTTGCAACACCGGATAAGAATGTAAAGAAGGCCACTAATGCTTCTTTAATTCTTGAGGATTTTAATCCTCCTCTTTATGAACTTCCTTTCCACAAAGAAGTTCCCGGGCTAGGAGCTTTACTCTCGTTTTCATCCAAAAATGAGGAAAAAGTCTACAACCCTGGGATTCTAACTTCTAAAAGAGTTCATACCTCTCTTCTCCTGGAACTATCTCATCGGGGCACTAAAGCTTTCAAAGTCACCAAAATTCTTGAAAGCCCGATGGAGATTTTTCCTTGCTCTTACCAAGAGGACATCCGAGTCTTGGATGTTCCGTGTCTCCACTTCTATCCCCCTTGACAAGCTCAAGTATGGGGGGATTAGGTCAAGCTAAGTGACCTAAAACAAGCGCTTCGTGGGTGGCAACCCATGCTTATCCTAGTATTATCATCTTAGTAGCAGTAGTAGTATTGTAGTAATGAATAAGTGTTTTTTTGTTGTGTGAGGAGACTCTCTTTTTCCTTTTCCGTGTTTGGTGTTTTGTGTTGTATTGTCCAGGATTGTCTCGGATTTTTGAAGCCTCTCGTGCTCGCGGTTTTTGTCCTTCAATCACAAGAGCTTCAAATCCTCAGCTTCATTTGGGAAATCCAATATCCTAATCTAATCGACTAACGTTTATCTTTAAGCATACTTAATAAACGGCTTAGGATTTGCGTAGAGACCCTTCGTAAAACATTGAGGACAATGTTTAGTCTTAGTATGGGGGGGATCTTCGATTTAATTATGCCTGCAGTCGTTGTAAAGGCGAGGTTATGAACTTCACCTGATAGGTAGATGTAGTAATAAATTCTAAAATAGAAAAGCAGATGACCTTACACAATCTAACCGGAATGTTCGATAAATGAAATGATAGTAAAAAGTAGCAGCTGCTTTAGCAAGCTTGATCAATGGGTCTACATCTTGTTCCTCTGCCTCCTCATCATCAGAATCACTCACAAACACATTTTTTCCTCTAGCTTTGAGTTTTGTTTCCAGAAACTTCACTCTTTTCACCAATTTTCCCATCACCTCTTTAAACAAAAGTTTATGGGCTTGTAGCTCAGATTCCAAATTCTCAATCTTCTTCCCTTGTTCACACACTAATGTACACAAAGCTGTTAGATTCAGAGGGTCTGCAGCACCTCTTGAGGTTGTACCTTTAGGTGGAGCTAGAGAGGACCTTGGAGGAGTAGCAAAGAAAGTTCCTCCTCGAGATTCATCTTCCACATTAGTAGAAGGAACAGGGTCAGGAATGGAGTCATGGGCTTGAGTTGAAGAAGACTCAAAGTTAGGGTCAGGCAATAAACCTTGCTTATGCACTTGAGCGTCAGTATTGGTTGGTGCTGGTCTAGGTGGTGTTGAGACTGGTGCATGAGAATGAACAGTCTCAGTCACTTTCTTAGGGACATTGGGTGGGACTGAAGGTTCAGCTTCCCCTGAGCTTTCACCTGCTATAGCAGGTTGAGCAGGAGCAAGCATAGATGCCAACAAAGGCATAGGATCCCCATGAAAGTTCAGTCTCATATTGGTAAACATTTTACTGGTTAGTCTAAGAGCTTTGTAGGGTTTGGTATTCCTTGTTTCTATATTCAAAATCATCTGTAGAAACCTAGGATACATCAAAAATTTATTTGAGTTTTGAATGTTATTTACCATCCCATTAAAAATATAACTAGACCAGTTAAACTTCCTTCCCTCACACAAACATATCAAAGCTGTGGCCAAAGGACTTCCAAATTGATCCCAACTCCCTGACTTTAGTTTTAAGAAAAACGCAAAATTAGGGTTTCGGGTGTACGGTTTTGGATCAAAATGGAAAATGAGCATGAATTGAGTTATGAAACTTTAACAAGAGTATATTTAGGATCATATGAACATTATAAGAGTGTAGGAGCAGAAGTAGAATCCTTAGAACCTGGGTTTGAGCTTCAATGATCAAAAATGGTGGAAATGGGTCATTTCGGGTAGTATTTCCACTCGTACGCCTTGTATCTTTACTCCGGGGCTTCAATTCTTCAAGGCTTCGCTTCTTGAACTTCTTTAATGATCCTAGGATCATAAGGGAGCAAAGGATTGCTGCCTATAAGGGTTATAGAGGAGGAGGTATGGTGCGAGTTTGAATGAAGACTAGAGAGCTCTATTTATACTCAAATGAAGCATAGATGACTTAGGAAGATTTGGTTCTGTTCTTGGACGTATGGAGAAGCTAGGGGGTAACTAGGAGAGGCTATATGGTGATTTTTTAAGGCTAGCAACTAGATTGAAGGTGTGGATGGCCTAGATGGAAGCCACGGCTGAAATAGGCAAAAACATGCACATGGTGCCTTCATTCTTGACCATGGAGGAGTAAAAGCTGCTTAGTAAGCTGCTACTATGAATCGTAAGGCAGATTGAGGGTTTTCTAGAAGAGGTTACATAAGAATTTTGCTCTTGGAATGGTTTAAAAATGGGTCGCAAAAATGTGATGGTTGAAAGGTTTGGCGTCTGTTTTGGTAGGGCTCGACATGGTTTTCAAGAGTCTTTCCACGGTACATTGAGTTTTATAATGTTTAAGGATAGATGAAATAGGTTGTTTAGGTTGGTTTTAAAGTAATGTAGCGAAAGGATTATTCTTTTTCTTGTGTGGAGTTTGTTAGGTTAAAACGGATTAGAATTGAAGAAACGAAGCATGGTCTACGGGTTCAAAGAGGGGCTCGTATGGGTTTTCTTTGACTTTCTAGGTTTATTTCTTTGTACATTGGTGTCAATTTGATAGATTATTGATCCTAGGTAGTATATTAAGGATAAATAATAATAATTGATAGGTGGTTTGAGTTAAAATAGGTAGAAAATGAATAAACGGGTCAAAATGATAATTAAGGCATAATTAGGGTTTTTTGGATTCGTTAAGGTTTTCTAGGCTTTGATTTCTTGCACATTGCCAAGTTAATGATAGATAATGATTTGTAAACTCATTTTATGAGTTTACAATGGCCCTTGGTTGGTTATTTGGGTTTTAGAATTGGGTTTAAAACGAGGTAAACGGGTTTTAAATGAACCAATAGGTATTTTTAGGGTTTCTAGGATACGTTTTAGTACAATGAAGGTAAAATGATGATTTAATGATGAAATAATGATTGATATGATTGTAAAATATGTTACTGCACAACTTATTAGAGTTATTGGTTAAGGTTTAAAATGGATTATTAATGAGAAACGGGTCATTGTGTAGTATTTTGCTCGGGTTAGGGTTTGACTTTTGATTAGGGTTTTGAGTATGCAATAAAGATGTATGAAATTTATGAATTGATTAATTAGGGTTTAACATTGTATATTGTGTTGTAGTTTGTTGTACATTAAGTGGTGGTGATGATATTGGAATGAAATCGGGGGGGGGGAGGGTTTTAAAACGGCTATTTGGAGATCATGCTTAATGACTTGTACATTGAGCTTTTAGAGACTTGTACTTTGACTTGAAGAGATTTTATATTTCAAATGAGATGTTATATTGCTTGTACATATGCTTTAGTAGCTTGTGCATTCACTTTAGATGTTAATCCTTCATGAAATTAGGGTTTAGAGGCATCCGATAACGGTTTAAAGCCCGTTTTGATATAACGTTGTGAATGGTACATTATAGGAATAATGTACTTTGTAAAGTGTTTAATATTTATGATATGACTTGATTAGTTATGATGATTGCTTGACATATATGAAGATAAGATTGCATAGAATAGGTTGCGTGAGCTCGTCTACCTAAGTTATGACATACTGAGATATATAAGTAATGTATTAAAAGCGAAAATTTTCCTCGTATAATTGTTGATAATAGTAAAATAGGTTGATGAAATTCTTGGGTTTTATAGCTCCACCCTTACAAAAATCCTTTGTCCGAGATTTAATTGAAATTTATAGTGATATAGATGTAGGTACTAGGCATGAATTTGATCTTTATGTTAGGCTAATCAAGGTCACAAGTCCACGTGTGTGATGCATTTATAATTATGTTGCGCACCATAATTATAATAACCTCCTCTTTCACAGTTCTACTTATTTCATGATACACCTCTTGATGACAGCCTATAGAATTTCTTCAGATATGATAGCACCTGGGGTGATGAAATACTTTGATTTACGAAACCTATGGGTTATGGGCCTACCACGCTTCCGCTGCGCTACTGTGATCGTAAAGAATCGTTATTCATTAATCTTTAAAATCAAAATCGTATAAGAATGCTATCACAAGTCTTTGTCATAATCTTCATACCTAGTCCAGTGGTTATTGAAATCATTTGACATTGTTATAGAGTTCTTGTGGTTTCCTTGTTTTAGGTTGCAGAATATATCGTGTATTTTAGAATACAGAGATCATGGATTATGAGTAATGTCATGGGAATGGATTATGAATTAGTAAAGCGTTGCTATCACTTGAGACATGGATTTTGAAACAAACAGTTATGTATGAAGGTAAGAAGGTAATAATGATAATGATGAAGGATTGTTTGTACAAACGGATTGAAAGAAACTTGTTTTTGTACGTTTTGTATATACTTAAGCCTACTTTATTGATAATTTGTCACTTACAAAAAGAAGCGTTCAAACTCCTTGTAACTTGAGAATTTTTATTAAAATTCATAGTTCATGTGATTTATAATTTCCTTATTAAATGAGAAGTGATCCTATTCATTTCAATAAGTAAGATCTAAATCGGTCTTCCTAAGCAATAAAAACACAATTTTGGTAATGTGTAGAACATGATATGATATGAATTGTTAGATAATATTGAGATGTTGCATGGTACTGACGCCCATATAATCGAGGATAGATAATTTTTGTTTCAAAGGTATGAGGAGAGTATTCAGAGTTGAACATGATAGAATTGACGAGTTTTGATACCACCAGATAACAAGATGTAACGGAATTATCACTTTATTATTTCATGGATAACTTTACATATGAAAAAGAGTTGATACTTATGCTAAGTATCTTGTAGTAGAATAAAAGTAACAGACGACGAGGATTGATGATTGGGGTTTTTAGATTGAAGAAGATTCTGATGAGAGTTGAATATCCTCGAGAGTTGTTTCTAGGGTAGAAATCCTAAAGTGAACAAAAGCAAGCTCATTTCTAAGTATGCTTTCCTGTGGCCCTGTTATTTGCTTTTGAGCACTGATTCGCATAATGTCCTTTCTTTCCACAGGCATTACAAGTTACGGATACCGTTTGTAGATTGTTTCTAGTGGTTTTGTTTCTGCAGTTCTTGGTCAGATGACCTACTCTGTTGCAAGTCCGGCACTTGACAGTACAAGGACCTATGTGATGTAGGGTGCATCTTTCACACAAAGGACGGTTTCCAGTATATCCGTTGGTGGCAGTATAAATCTTGAAGGTTTCTTGTCTTCTATTCTGCTGTCGGTGGTAATCATCATTAACGGTGTTATTGTTGTAGTTATTCTTGATAGTTATTGTTGTGACGATTGTTCCCTTTATCTCAGCTTTTCGTTGTGCGACATTGGTTTCTTGACGGACATCATGCTTTATTATCTGATCATTAACCACTGGGAATATGTTGATGGTTCCTCCAAAGTTTTGAGGCTTCGATATTCTCGGGCTTTTGTAGTAGAGTAGTAAAGTTTCTCAATGGCTTTGCGGTAGTCCCTCGATGAAAGCTTCCATAAGTTTCTCAGAATTCGGTACCATGTTTGGACATAAGATTGTTAATTCTTGGAATCTTCTAATATAAGTCTTGAGATCACTTCCATTTACAGTTAGACCATAAAATTCATCTTCCATTTTCTTGATCTCAGTCGAGGACAGTACTTGTTTATCAGAAGCCTTTTAATTAGTCCATGTGATTTGATTAGAACTTGCTCTATTCCATAGTGTTGGGCATGTGCATTTCCACAGGACAAAGGCCCTCATATCAGTTAAAGTACCAGATAGCAAAGGTTACTTGATGTGTGAGATGATGTGATGTCACTTTCTACGGAGAAATACTGACTCAGTACGTTTCAAACCATTGCGAATTGAGGCTCAACAGCTCTCTTCTGTGCTCATTGAAGTTAGAAAGGTGACAAGTTTTATGAATTTTTGTGTTGGTTTCTCTTTTTGCTACAGAAATTCTCTGGGTTCAGTGTTTCTATTATATTGCGGGAAGTTGCTATGGCAGCGCTTGTGCTTTAGAGCTGTGAAGATGCCATCATTAATCAGTTGACCAGCCCCTGTGATGGCATCAAAGTTATGGACTGTGTTTCAGATGTTGACGTCCTTTTGGGAGGCATTCTATCAACAAAAGATGATACGTAGTAAGAATGATATCATAGGTTTTGAAAAGTAATAAAAGTGAATGTGAATGCTTTAAATGCTTAAAGGAAAAATGCTTATTTTGAATTTTTACGCACTTAGAGGTATGGATAAAGACGGAAAATAATGACGGCAAATGGTGAAAATGATGATGAAAATGAGATAAGTTGGAAAAATAGGTATGAATTTGGATATGCTTTATAAATAACTAACTTTTTACTATACAATAGTCAGAGTTGACAAGCGTTTTTTATTTATACCACCACATCCACAATGGCTAGGATAAAGCTATTACTAGTCTAAGAGTTTGATGATTTTGAGATGGTAGATGACATCCTAAAGATCTTCCTGATTTGTTTTGGTTGACGAGCTTGGATTTTTCTCAAATGTTCTGTTCAGATTGGAAATTATGTATTGAGCAAAGGCAATCTTATCCTTTGCCCTAACCGACTTCTTTTGAAGTTTGACAATCTGAATACGGATTTTCTTGAGTTCAGTCTTCAGTTCGTTACCTAATTTAGACGTCTTTTCCATTCTCTCAATGCGGTGAAGATAGATTTCATCTAAATAATTCAAGATATCTTCGACTTGTTTCTCATGATGTTTCAGATACATCTTATCTGAACATTTTCCTATTTCAAATACTTAAGGAGGGATAGAAGTATAAACTAAGGAAGAAGGTGATACCAAATTACAAGTTTGATTCCGAAGGCTGAATAAATAACGTAGTTTGAAGGAAGAATATGGAGAAGGTTTTGCTTTCTAGTGGTAATTTAGTTCTTCAGGATATAAGAAATATCGAGATCTAATAATAGTAGTGATGGTGGTAATATCAGAGATAGAGTCAAAATAGTTGGTGGAGTAATAGGATCTGGTGATGAAATATGTAACATCCGGCAATTTTCGGATTTTTAAATAACTATTTTACCCTTTGACTTTTCGGGTCAAACTTGACTTTTTGACTTTTGACATTGTATTGTCTAATAAAAGCAATTACCGCGTTGCCGGTAAAATTTTTGAAACATATTTTTAATAATAAAACATATTTATTATTATATTTCTCAAGTGATTATTTTTACTCGATTGCTTGATTTGAAAACGAAAATGGTTTATGTTATGTATAAGCTGACGTATCGAACGAGCAGCTAAAAATCCACGTTTTCATATTCGGACTCATAAAGCAATTTGTTGGTAAAACGATATTCCTGAACAAACTTTTCAGTTTGACCGAGACCGAAAACAGTCAGAAGTGATTGAAATGCCCCTCTCAAGGTTTAGAAACGAGAAAATAAATCAATTATGTTATATTTAATTAACACTTTTTATTAAATAAAAATATTTAATAAATTAGTTATCATTTTATTCGAAAACGTTTGTTGATAACGCGAGAATACGGGTTAAAAGTTTATTTCTAGTTACTTTCGGCCAAGGCGTAACCGGTTCGTTAAAATAAAATAACGAACGTCTTTATATATTTTATAAATATATTTATGAAATACTATCAAATAAATACTCATTTTTATCGGAAAAAAATGATTTGGAAAACAATGGCGCAAGTTTCGTGTCTGAATCGACCGTTTTAAGTCGCTAAAACGGAGTCCGAAACCGATAATTACAAAATATACTAAAAATTTTAAAAAATAGACCCTGAATCTCTTCTTTTCCTTCCTCCTCCGTTGTTGTTGTTGAGAGAGATTTCAGGGTCTATTTTGTAACTTTTTAATATAGTGTTTATAATTATCGGTTCGGGACTCGTTTGAGCGACTTAACGGTCGATTCAGGACACGAAACTTACGCCATTATTTTCCAAATCATTTTTCCGATGAAAATGAGTATTTATTTGATAATATTTCATAAATATTTTTATAAAATATATAAAGACGTTCGTTATTTTATTTTAACGAACCGGTTACGCTCTGGCGAAAAGTAAATAGAAATAAACTTTTAAACCCGTATTCTCGCGTTTTCAACAATGTTTTCGAATCATAAAATGATTAATAATTTATTAAATATTTTTATTTATTAAAAATGTGACAATTAAATATAAACTGTAATTATTTTTCTTCATTTCTAAACCTTGAGAGGGCATTTCAATCACTTTCTGACTGTTTTCGGGTCTCGGTCAAAACTGAAAAGTTGTCAGGAATATCGTTTTACATCAAATTGCTTTAGAGTCCGAATATTGAAAACGTGATTTAGCTGCTCGTTTTCGATACGTCAGCTTATACATAACATATATCTTTTTCGTTTTCAAATCAAATAAGTCAAAAATAACTCACTTGAGAAATATAATAATAAATATGTTTTATTATTAAAAATATGTTTCAAAAATTTTACCGGCAACGCGGTAATTGCTTTTATTAGACAATACAATGTCAAAAGTCAAAAAGTCAAGTTTGACCCGAAAAGTCAAAGGGTAAAATAGTTATTTAAAAATCCGAAAATTGCCGGATGTTACATATTTCATCACCAGATCCTATTACTCCACCAACTATTTTGACTCTATCTCTGATATTACCACCATCACTACTATTTAATCATCGATATTTCTTTATTCCTGAAGAACTATTACTACCTAGGAAGCAAAACCATTCTCCATATTCTTCCTCAACTACGTTATTTAATTCATCTCGGAATCAAACTTGTAATTTGGTATCACCTTCTTCCTTAGTTTATACTTCTATCCCTCCTTAAGTATTTGAAATAGGAAATGTTTCAGTAAGATGTATCTGAAACCTTCCTGAGAAACAAGTCGAAGATTTCTTGAATTATTTAGTGAATTCTATCTTCACCGCATTGAGGAGATTGGAAGAAGGACGTATAAAATGGAAACGAACTGATGACTATCTCAGGAAATCCGTATTCAGATGTCAAACTTCAAAAGAAGCGGTTAGGGCAAAAGGATAAGATTGCCTTTTCTCATTACAGAATTTCCGATCTTGAACAAATCATTGAGAAAACCCAAGCTCGTCACCAAACAAATCAGGAAGATCTTTAGGATGTCATCTACCAGCTCAAAATCATCAACTCTTAAACTAGTTATAGGTTTATCCTAGCCATGGGATGTGTGGTATAAATAAAAACGCTTGTCAAATCTTGACTATGTATAGTAAAAAGGCAAGTTATTTATAAGTGATAGGCAATTCCCATTCATACTTATTTTCCATTATCTCTTTTTCATTCATTCTGTTTTTCTCATTTGCGTCATGTATTTCCGTCTTTATCATAACCTCTCTAAGTGCTTTAAATATTCGAAAATAAGCATTTTCCTTGAAGCATTTTAAAGCATCTACATTCTCTTTTATTATTTTCATAACTTAATGATATCATTGTCTTACGTAGTATATATTTTGTTGATAGTATTGCCTCCCCAAAGGACGTCAACATCTGAAAAGCACCAGTCATAGAACTTTGGTGCCATCCGACAACTGATTAATGATGGCATCTCCTCTGCTCTGAAAGCTGTGAAGCTGTTTGCCATAGCAAACTTCCGACAATTCCATATAGGAACACTGAACCCAGAGAAATGCCTGTAGAAAAAAAGAGGGAAATTACAAAGGGAATTCATAAACTGTCTAACCTTTCTACTTCAATGGCACAGAGGAGCTGTTGACGCTATTCGCTGGTTTTTGCACGTACTGAGTCAGGATTTTCGTAGATCAGTGAGTGTGCCGAGGAAGACAGATGTAACATTTGCTACGTGGGTACTTTAATGATGATGCCTTGTCCTTGGTGGAATGGCACATGCCAACTATGGGAATAGAGCAAGCATAATCAAATCACTATGGAGACTGAATAATAAAGGCTTCCTGACAAACAAGTACTGTCCTCGACGAGATCAGAATAATGGAAGGTGAATTTTATGGTCTAACTGTATGGAATGTTGATCTCAAGGACGCTTATATTAGAGATTCCAAGAATTAATTTTCAATCTTTTGTCAAACATGGTGCAGAATTCTGAGAAACTTATGGAAGCTTCATCGGGGATCTACCTCGCAAAGCATTGAGGAAAACGTTACTGCCTCGAAGTCCTCAAACTTTGGAGGAAGACATTCAAAACATATCCAGAGGTTTAATGGATCAGATAATTAAAGCATGATTCCGTGCAAGAACCATTGGTCGCAGTAACGAAGAGCTTGATGGATAAAGGAACATCGTCAACAACATATTAGCTATCAGATATAACGTACAACTAATAACAACCGTAATGATGATTACACCGACAGTTAGAATAGAGCAAGAAACCTTTCTAAGATTTATTACTGCCCCATACGGATATACTGGAATACCGTCTTTTGTGGAGAAAGATGCAACCATACATCACATAGTCGCTTTGTACTGTCAAGTGCCGAACTTGCAACAGAATAGGTCATCTGACCAAGAACTGCAGAAACAAAACCACTAGAAACAATCTACAAACGGTATCCGTAACTTGTAATGCCTGTGGAAAGAAAGGACATTATGCGAATCAGTACTCCAAATCAAATAACAGGGACACAAGAAAGCATACTTAGAAATGAGCTTGCTTTTGTTCACTTTAGGATTTCTACCCTAGAAACAACTCTCGAGGATATTCAACTTCAATCAGAAATCTTTTTCAATCTAAAAACCCCAAATCATCAATCCTCGTCAGTCTGTTACTTGTATTTAATACAGATACTTTGCCTTAAGTATCAACTCTTTTTTCATATGTAAGTTCGTATGTAAAGTTTCCATGAATAATAAAGTGATTAATTAGTTACATCTTGTTATCTGGTGGTATAAAACTCTCATGTTCTATCATGTTACAAACTCTGAAATACTGCCCTCATACCTTTGAACTTAAATTATCATCTGATTATATGGCGTCTAGTACCATCAACATTCAATTATTATCTAACAATTCATGTCATTCATTTTATACACAATACATATTGTGTTTTTTATGCTTAGGTAAGACGATTTATGATCATTTATTGAATGAATTAGGTCAATTCTTCATTTGAATAAGGAAATTATAAATCTCTGAACTATGAATTTATAAATTCTCAGTTACAAGGAGTTGAACGCTTCTTTTTGTAAGTGACAAATTATAAATAAGTAGGCTTAAGTATATAAAATACGTACAAACAAGTTTCTTTCAATCCGTTTGTACAAACAATCCCTTAATCATTATCATTATTACCTTCATTACCTTCATCATCTGTTTGTTTCAAAATCCATGTCTCACGTGATTAGCAACTCTTTTACTAATTCATAATCATTCCATGACATTACTCATTCCATGATCTCTGTATTCTAAAATTCTCTGTTATATTCTGCAACCTAATAACAAGGAAACACACAAGAATCTATACAATGTCAAATGATTTCAATACCACTAGGTATGAAGATTTTGACAAAGACTTGTGATAGCATTCTTATTCGATGTTGACTTTTAAAGATTAATGAATAACGATTCTTTACGATCACAGTAGCGCAGCGGAAGCGTGGTAGGCCCATAACCCATAGGTTTCGTAAATCAAAGTATTTCATCACCCAGGTTCTATCAGGATCTGAAGAAATTCTATTGGCTGTCATCAAGAGGTGTGATCTTGGAAATAAGTAGACGTGTGAAAGGAGGTTATTATAATTATGGTGCGCAACATAATTATAAATGCATCACACACGTGGACTTGTGACCTCGATTAGCCTAACATAAAGATCAAATTCATGCCTAGTACCTACATCTATATCACTATAAATTTCAATTAAATCTCGGGACAAGATTTCTGTAAGGGGTGGAGACTATAACAACCCAAGAATTTTCATCAACCTATTTTACTATTATCACAATTATACGAGGAAATTTTTCGCTTTATTACATTACTTATATATCTCAGTATGTCATAACTAAGGTAGACGAGCTCACGCAACCTATCTATGACAATCTTATCTTCATATATGTCAAGCAATCATCATAATATATCAAGTCAATATCATAATATCATTTTTACAAAGTACATTATTCCTATAATGTACCATTCACAACGTTATATCAAAACGGGCTTTAAACCGTTATCGGATGCCTCTAAACCCTAATTCTCATGAAGGATTAAATCTTAGTGAATGCACAAGTGCTATAGCAATATATAAAAAGCAATATAAATCTATTTGAAATATAAATTTTCAAGTCAAAGTACAAAGTCTCTAAAAGCTCAATGTACATGTCATTAAGCGATGATCTCTAAAAATAGCAGTTTTACCTCCGTTTTCATTGCCAATTTCATCCCACCACTTATGTACAAGCTACTACACTCAATATACATGTGTCAAACTAATTATTCTATTCATTAAATTTCATACATCTTTTTGCTCTCAAACCTAATTCAAAAGTCTGAAACCCTAAACCGAGCTAGACTACACAATGACCCGTTTCTTCATTATAAATCCATTTAAACCTTAACCAATTACTGAAAATAGTTGCAGTACTTATTTTACAATCATATCAATATTTATTTCATCTTACTTCATATTTTTATTACTTGTACGTAAAACGTATCCTAGAAACCCTAAATGTACCTAATTGGTTATTTAACCGTTTATCGTTTTTAACCTTTCTATCCACATATACCAACCAGGGCCTTTGTAAAACTCTTAAAATGAGTTATACAATATCCATTATCTATCATTAACTTGGCAATGTGCAAGAAATCAAAGCCTAGAAAACCTTAACGAATCCAGAAAACCCTAATTATGCCCTAATTATCATTTTGACCCGTTTATTCATTTTCTACCCATTTTAACTCAAACCACCTATCAATTATTATTATTTATCCTTAATATACTACCTAGGATCAATAATCTATCAATATTGACCCAATGTACAAGAAATATAAACCTAGAAAGTCAAGAAAACCCTAAACGAGCCCTATTTGAACCCGTGACCTCGTTTCTTCAATTCTAATCCGTTTTAACCCAAACCAATTGCTAATCTTTGCTAATTACTTTAATACCAGACCTTAACAACCTATTTCATCTATCCTTAATCATTATAAACACAATGTACCTTGGAAAGACTCTTGAAAACCATGCCGAGCCCAAAACAGACCCGAACCCTTTCACCATCAATTTTGACCCATTTTAAACCATTCCAAGTGCAAAATTCTTATGTGAACCTCTTCTAGAAACCCTCAAGCTGCTTACCCAGCTGCTTAGACCATTCCTTGGTCAAATTTAAGAGCACATGGTCTCATGAATCTTCTTGTTTCTTCTTTTCTTAGCCGTGGACACAAACACCCCTTGTAAGTCTTACAACACATCCTAGCTACTATCCTAGCTCTTCCTTGTCATCTCCTAGACCCTCTAACTCAGCTAGATCAGATCATGACACCTCACCCCCTCACCTTGGTCCCTAAGTTTCAAAAACACTATAAATAGGGACCTTATGTCTTCATTACAACTCGCACCACATCTCTTCTTTCTCAAACCCATAAGGCAGCAATAATTTGCTCCCATATGATCTTAGGATCATTAAAGAAGGTCTAAGAAGTGAAGCCCTGGAGATTTGAAGCCCTGGGAATAAGATACAAGGCGTACGAGTGGAAATACTGCCCGAAACGACCCATTTCCACCATTTTTTTGACCCATTTACTTCCTAGCTTAACGAATCGTTATTTTAAACTTGTGTTGCGTTAAAACTTCATATTTTAGTTTATTATAACTTAT